>JAQZBX010019254.1:0-33944 GCA_029593785.1 Cabassous unicinctus
ACAACAACCATAAAAAAAAAAAAAAAGAAAGAATATCTACAACTGCAAGCAAAATCATTCCTTCCATCTGCCCCCATAAGCTCTAAGGCCCCTCTCAATCTGAGGCAGAATGGGCATCACCATCCCAAAATCCTCAAGATTGAGGAATGAACAAACATAAGGGGGGAATGCAACCATGGACCAAAGTAGACTTATTATTATTGTAGCAACAGAATAACTTTGAACATTGAATAAAGGTAGTGGTTACCAGAGGTTCTGAGGGAAGAGGGAGGGAAGAATAGGTAGAACATAGGGCATTTTTAGGGGACTGGAATTGTTCTGCATGATATTGCAATGATGGAAATGGGCCAATATACATTTTGTCAAAACCTATAAAATTGTACAGAGCAAAGTATAAACCATAATGTAAGCTATAGACCTTGGTTAGTTGCAATGCTTCAATATTTGCTCATCAATTATAACAAATGTACCACACTAAGATGTTATTAATAGGGGAAAATCAGTAGGAGTCGGGTATATGGGAATCCTCTATATTTTTTATGTACCTTTTCTGTAATCTAAAACTTCTTTAAAAATAAAGTTTATTATACAGAAAAAAAGTTGGTTCCTTGAAAAAATCAATAAAGTAAACAAACCATTAGCTAGACTGACAAAGAGAAAAGAGAGAGGGGATACAAATAACTAAAATCAGAAATGAAAAGGGAGACATTACTATGGAGCCCACTAAAATATAAAGGACTATAAGTAGATACTATGAACAATTACATGTCAAAAATTAGATAGCCTAGATGAAATGGACAAATTCTTAGAAACATACAAACTACCTACACTGACTCAAGAAGAAATAGAAGATTTCAACAGACCAATAGCTAGTAAAGACATTGAATCAGTAACCATAAACCTCCCAAAAAAGAAAAGCCAAGGCCCAGATGACTTCACAGGGGAATTTTACCAAACATTCCAAGAAGAATTAGCACCAATACTATCAAACTCTTCCAAAAAAATTGAAGAGGAGGGAACACTCCCTGATTCATTCTATGGGGCCAACGTCACCCTCATAACAAAGCCAGATAAAGATACCACAGGAAAAAAAAGCTACAAATCAATATATCTTATGAATATAGATGAAAAAATCCTCAAAAAAATACTAGCAAACCGAATCCAACAACAATAAACAATATTTTTAAAATTATACACCAAGATCGAGTGGGATTTATCCCTGGTATACAAGGTATGTTCAACATATGAAAACAATGTAATCACCACATTAATAGAACAAAGAAAAGCCACATGATCATCTCAATTGATTGATACAGAAAAGGCATATGACAAAATCCACCACCCTTTATTCATAAAGCCAAAAACAACTTAAATAACTAGGAATAGAAGGAAACATGATAAAGGGCATATATGAAAAGCCCACAGGTAACATCCTGCTTAATGGTGAAAGACTGAAAGCTTTCCATCTAAAATCAGGATTCTAGACAAGGATGTCCACTGTCACCACTGTTATTCAGCATTGTACTGGAAATTCTTGCCAGAGCAATTAGTCAAGAAAAGAAATAAAAGGCAACCACATTGGAAAGAAAGAAGTAAAACTTTCATTATTTGTAGATGATGTGGTCCTGTATACAGAAAATCCTGAAAAGTCCACAACAAAAGTCCTAGAGCTAATAAATGAATTCAGCAAAGTGGAAGGGTACAAGATCCACCATCCAAAATAAACAGAAGGACGTTCTGTATTCTTGAATTTGAACCCTAAATATCAAGATGTCAATACTACCTAAAGCAATTTATGGATTCAATGCAATTCCAATCAAAATTCCAACAGCCTTCTTTGCAGAAATGGAAAAGTTGATCACCAAATTTTTATGGAGGGAGTGGATGTAGCTCAGTGGTTGAGCACCTGCCTCCCACATACAAGGTTCAATCCTCGGTGCCTCCAAAAAAAAAAAACAAAAAAAACACAACAACAACAAAAACATTTATTTATATGGAAAGGTAAAGAGCCCTGAATAGCTAAAGCCATCTTGAAAAAAAAGAATGAAGTTGGAAGACTCACACTCTCTGATCTTAAAACTTATTACAAAGCCACAATAATCAAAAAGCATGGTGTTAGCACAAGTTCAGACCTATAGACCAATGGAATAGAATTAAGAGCTGAGAAATCAACCCTCATATTTATGGCCAACTTATTTTTGACAAGGTGGCAAAGACCACTCAATTGGGAAAGAATAGTCTCTTCAACAAATGGTGCTGGGAAAACTGGATCTCCATTTGCAAAAAAATAAATAAACAAACAAATAAAGAAGAAGAAGAGGGAGGAGGACCCCTATCTCACACTATATACAAATATCAACTCAAAATGCATCAAAGACCTAAATATAAGAGCTAGAACTATCAAATTCCTTGAAGAAAATGTAGAGAAGCATCTTCAGGGCCTTCTATTCGGCAATGGTTTCTTAGACTTTACACCCAAAGCACAAGCAACAAAAGAAAAAATATAGATAAATGGGACCTCATCAAAATTAAAAACTTTTGTTCCTCAAAGAACTTTATCATGAAAGAAAAAAAGACAGCCTGCACAGCAGAAAAAATTTTTGGAAACCACATATCTGATAAGGGTTTAATATCCAGAATATACAAAAAAATCCTTCCACTTAACAACAAAAAGACAAACAACCCAATAAAAAACTGGGCAAAAGACTTGAATAGACATGTCTCCAAAGAAGACACACAAATGGCCAGAAAGCACATGAAAAGATGCTCAATATCATTAGCCATTAGAAAAAAATCCAAATTAAAACACAAGATACCAATTCACACCCACTAGGATGGCGATTATTAAAGAAACTGAAAATAAGTGTTGGGAGAAATAGGAACCCTTGCACACTGATGGTGGGAATGTAAAATGGTGCAGTACTGTGGAAAACAGTTCAGCAGTTCCTCAGAAAGCTAAACATAGAATTCCTATATGACCCAACAATTCCACTTCTACATCTCCACCCAAAAGAATTGAAAGCAGGACCTTGGACAAATATTTGCACACCAATGTTAATCGTGGCATTATTCACAATAGCCAAAAGGTGGGAGCAACCCAAGTTTCCATCGACAGATGAATGGATAAACAAAATGTGATATATCCATACAATGGAATATTAGTCATAAAAAGAAGTGAAGCCCTGGTACATATTACAACATGGATGAACCTTGAAGACATCATGTTAAGTGAAATAATCCATACACAAAAGGACAAATGTATGATTTCTCTGATATGAAATACTTAGAATGAGCAGATTCATAGAGACAGAAAGCAGAATAGTGGTTCCCATGGGTGGCAGGGGGAGAAAATGAAGTTATTGTTAAATGAGTATGAGTTTTGATTTGGGAGGATGAAAATAGCCTGGAAATAGATAGGGGTGAAAGTTACACAGTGTTGTCAACATACTTAATGTCAAATATTTATCCACTTGAATGGTCAAAAGTGATTTTTATGTTATATATATTTTACCACAATTAAAAATAATTTATTTTATTTTATTTTATGACTCTGTATAAAGATGAATATAAACTAGGCTGGATTCATTTTTATTACATTTATCTTTTTTCTTTTGACTTTAAAAGAAATTAAAATTAAAACATTTTAGTGGGCCTCTAAAAGTATCACGGGCCCTAGGTACTGTGCTTAATACGTAAGCAGGTCCTATTTGCACCACAACCTGCAGCCATTGCAGAGCCCTCACTTGCTCTGGACCCACTCAAAATTGGCAGCCTTCTAAGTCATCTAATAAATGAGTTAGAGCAGTAGGAACAAGTGTGGTAAATGCTGCCTCCAAAATCCAAAGAGTCGCACCAGGCCCTATGCCTATGTCTTAGTGGTCGGGATACAAGGTGCAACAACTTGCCTTTTATTTTAGAGATGTACTAGCATTCCTGGACTACTGGATCCCTATAAACTTCACCAAAATGGTGGGCTCCTGAATCTTTACGGAGTCTTCCTCCCACCCTATGGCACATGTTTCTTTCTAGGGTGTCTAGGTTACTTATCACTTCATACTCACCTGGTCCATTAGCATGATATCATTAATATATTGGACTAATGAGATGTTCTGCTGAATGTCAAGGCATCAAGATTGCTATGGATGATACTATGTCAGAAAGCAGGAGTGTCAACATAGCTCTGGTGGAAGACAATGAGCATGTGTTGCTGCCCTTGCCATCTGCAGGCAATCAACTTTTGATCTTCCCTATTGATGGGAATCAAGAAAAATGCATTCATCAGATTAACAGGCACATATTAAATGCCAGAGTCTGCGAGCTCCAGGAAAGACGTCATATCCAGCACAGAGGCTCCACTGGAACTCCCCCTTTGTAAATTTATGGTCTGACATAATACGGATAGGTGAATTAAACAGGATACGATGGAGACCACCACCCACGCACACCTTACGTCTTTGTTGATGGCATTATTCTCCATAATTCCTCCCAAAATATACTATTGCTTCTGATTTACTACCTTGGCCAGCAGTGTCAATAGAAGAGAGTTTCAGAGACTTGCATTTGGCCCCTCCTACCACCATGGTGCTTACTCCATAGGTCAAGGAGCCCTTGTGAGGGTTCTTCCAACTGCCAAGTACATCTTTTCCCCCCAACAGCCCAACACCCTCAGGATCCACCCCTACACGTGACTCCCTGGCTCCTGCCAGCACATTTTAGACAGGTCCTGCCGTTTCCTCAAAGTATGGGACATCTTCCCCCAGAGCAGAGACTGTAATTCCACACATGCACGTGCTAAGAACTGACTGACTTTCAGCCGTGGTCTTGAGAGTAACAAGTATCATTTTGCAAGGCACCGGCCTCAATGGAGGTCATCGCTCCTCCTCTTGTCAAGAGAAAGGGTCTGCTTTTATTGGCCCAGAGCACTCAGGACAATCTGGGTGTTCGAGACTCTCAGGACCATCTGCACAAATGTCTCCATTCCAAATCTCGGAGTTGCACTCTTTTCTTCTATCAGGACCCAGTCTTCAACATAGGAAACCTATCGAGGGTGCACGTGCAACCTCTTTTACAACTCAGTCTGCCCCGTGGCTACAATAGATAAGAATCTCCTTAAAAGCTACAACATGCTTTGAGTTGAAAGTTGGCTGCCCTAAACCTATCATTTTTATTCAAGGCTTCCAACGCTGTTAATAAAGCCAACCTGCCCCTTAAGTGTATTGCCCCATGTTCATCGAGTGCCACAAACACCTCTTCCAGTGCTTCATCTTCTGCCTGTCCCTCATCCCCTCATCCCCATTAACTTCGGGTGAATAGCTGGTATCACCGCATGCCAGAGGCTATCACCACCCCACATACCACCAGCACTAGGTGGTCTTCACAATGGGGAGTATCCAGCTCTAAACTATCAACTGGAAAGAAAAAGAAGAGAAGAATTTACCCACCAGGTCCATTTCCCATTGCTCAAAGGATTGACCCATGGGTTTCTGTTTTTGTTTTTGTTTTTTGAGATTTATTTATTTATTTACACACACCCCGCCCCCCCGCTCCTCGTTGTTTTGTGCTCACTGTCTGCTGTCTGTGTGTTCTTCTGTGTCTGCTTGTCTTCTCTTTAGGTGGCACTGGGAACTGATCCTGGGACCTTCCAGAGTGGAGAGAGGCTGCTCAATCTCTTGTGCCACCTCAGCTCCCTGGTCTGCTCTGTCTCGTATTGTCTCTCCTCTGTGTCTCTTTTTTATTGTGTCATCTTGCTGCACCAGCTCTCTGTGCAGGCCAGCACTCCTGCACAGGCCAGCACTCCTGTGCAGGCCAGCTCGCTGCATCACAACTTGCTTTTCACCGGGAGGCCCTGGGAATGGAACCCTGGACCTCCTATATGGTAGACGGGAGCCCAATTGCTTGAGCCACATCCGCTTACCAACCCATGGGCTTTAGAGCCCCAAAACAGCCTGGCTGTGTAATGTGATGTCAGAAAGCCAAGGCTGATGGCAAGAGGTGCAAGGCACAGGCACAAGGTGAAGTTCTGCTAGTTTGCATATGCTTGGAGCTGTGAGAATTCACACTGGTTACTGCAGAGGCAGCTGGAATAAGAGATAAGTGAGGTTGAGAGGTACAAAGTAGTGCATAAAAGGTATCTGAAAGAACTATCAAAATTCTTTTTAACATTATTATTTACCATATATCTCCAAATCTAAGATGTCATCAATTGTGGAATCCATCCCAGTTTCAGAGACAATAAAATGTGGGGGGAAATTTATTTTAAAGTTAATATATTTTCCTCCAGATTAGCCTCTACCCTGTTCCCCCAACCTCAAGCTCCCCCCTCTTCAATCCCAGAGAATTGCTGCAGATAATTGGGCAAGATGGGCCTCCTTGGAACATGCTGACTTCTCTCATAAGTACCTTCATACCTCCTTGTTCCTTCCCCACATGCACTGGGAGCCAGCAACATGCCAAGAAGCTTCAATTCCCTGGGCTGTAGGAAATATATGCCTTTCCCAGGCATAAGTAAGCCCTAACCTGGCAACTTTCCAGAAGATGGAACCATCTTGACATCAAGGTTTCTAGGCAAATCCTAGCTCTACACCTAAGTTCACAAAGAACCGACCTCATTCCTCCATCTCCCCCTTCTTCTCCATCAGGAAGGTTGAAGTCTGTTTTCCCACCTATCCAGCACCCCAACAAGGCTTAGCTGTGAAGAAGTGAGTTAATTACCTTCTAAGCTCCTTCTCAAAGATCATATCTCACCCCTCCCAAGGCTACACATGAAACAGGGGATTAGAAACTGTAGTTCACACCTATTTGAGGGGTTCCCCAGTCAGAGAATTCCCTCTTTTCTGGTATTGCTGGAGCCTTATCTGAACTGCATGAACCTGCCCCACCCCCACCCACAGCCACAACTGACTTTCTCAGAAATTCACAACTAAACCAAGGTGATCCAGTCAGATTCTCTGTTCTGTGTATCTGAAATTTAGAAAAAGAAAACTAGAAACTGAGAGCCATGGGGCTGAGATCCTGCCTGCCAGAGGACACGCACCTTGTCTAGTTCTCCCCCGTACCCCCAGTGCCAAGAGTAGTGCCTGGTCCCTAATAGGCTCTTAATAGAGTTGAATGAATATTCATGATAGAGGCTGAGAGTAGCTAAATGAATGGGCGCTTGGTGCTGAGATAACCTGGTACCCTTCCTTTCCAAGTTGACTCTTCTTTTGATTCCAGCAGATACTCCAGCATCCATTAAGTCCCTCTCCCTTTTTCCTTAAAAAAAAAAAAAGTCTATTTCTATTGTTTGCAACAACAACAACAAAAAATTAGTGAACACAGCAATAACACTTCTGTCACTGGGAAATGCCCGATGATGCTTTGGGGAAGAAATCTCAGGGCATTTTTCATGTTACGCAAACTCTCAACAGTACTCTACACAGTTGATCTCCCAGTCCTTCTAGAAATGTTTTATCTGGTGGCATCCATGCCACCAGACTCCCCTGCAATTTTTCTTAACTCCCTGCCAGCTCCTTCTCCTCCGCTGCCAGAACTTGAGAGACCCCAGTGCTCAAGCCCAGGTTCTCTTCCTCTCATCCAGACCTGTAGTTCTCTGTGCCATCTACATGGCGATGACTCCCAAATTGTCTTAACAATTGGTCACTGGTCTTATCTTTCCTCTGAGTTTCAGACTCATGTCCGATGCGTTTCTTGTTAACTTCACTTGGATGTGTAATAGGTATTTTAAATATGTTCAACACAGAAATCTTGATTTTTCCCATCCAAGCTTACTCCTTCCCTTATCATTCCCATCTCAGTAAATGGGACTCCAACCTTCCAGTAGCTCAAACCAAAATTTTAATTCCTTCCTTTCCCTCATACTCGACACCTCCATCACCCAGTCTTATTGACATTATGCCTAAAATGTAAGTCAAATCTGCTCACTTCTTTCCACGCCAATGGCCCCTGCCCGATTCCCTGTCACCTCTCACCTGGACTCTGCTTGACCTTCCCAGCTGGCCTCTCTGTTTTCCCTTTCTTCCCCCTGGCCCACTCCCATCTACACATAATGCGTTTTCCTCCCAGAAGCCAGAGTGTTGTTTTATATATAGAGAGATATATATATATTAGCCTCATTCCCTATGAGAATGGGCACAGTTGATCATGGTATCCAGAATTGATAATGGGGCTAAACTGAGACACAGGTTATGCTTCTATCACAGTAAAACTATTGCGTGGTGACAATGAGACCTGTAACATTTTTTTTGGTAAGATCATGAGTTAAGAAAATAGATATAACAAGACTTTTCAATATTATAAATAGATTAAAGGCTAAACATTTTAGATCATTGGCCAAAATACAAATGAATTCTTTTTAGGGACTTAAAGTGAATAATTTGAAGAAATTAGGATCCAAGAGTTCTAGTAAAATAGGTGGGGAGTTTCTGAAGCATTTATCAGTCTGTCCAAACACATGTGGAGATGAAAAGAAGCCCGTTTAAAAGCACAGTGACAAGGCTGATTGAAAAAAGTGTGGGTTCTTTTTAAAGGGATATGTTGAAGATAAATCTTGCTTGAAGCTTTGGAGGAACTAAGTTGACTTCGATAATTAAATAGTGGAATGATCATATGTTGAATTCCATAAATAAAAATTTATTAACTTATGCTACACATAATAAAATATTCTTTACACTGTAGAAAATCAGAATATCTTTTTGGCTTGAAGTTTCTCTAGTGTTCTCTGTGGAGGAAACAAAACAAATTTAGCAGTTAAAAAAAAAATATATATATATATATATATAAAACAAACTGTGCTTAAAACCCTCCAGTGGCTTCCCATGTTATCAAAATCTTGCATCCCAGGTTCCTAAGTTATCCATACCCCACCAGCCTCTTTGACCTCATCTCGTGCCACTTTGTGCTGCCGCACTACACCCCAGCCCCACTGTCCTTTGTTTCTGTTCCTTGAGCACTTCAAGCTCTTTCCGGCCTCAGGGACTCGTGTGGCTGTCCAGACTCTAGGACAGCTACAAGAAGGGGGGCTGTTTGCTAATTCCGTGTGACCCCTGACTTTCTATGCCTCACCCTCCCTCTCTGTTTCCCCATATGTGAAGCGAGGGAATTAATAAAGAAGGTGCTATCTTCCCATTCCAAATCCACGACTCATGCTTTGTATATCCCAAATGACTTTGACTTGGACAGGCCAGTATAAGTTGGGGGGTAAGGTCTTGCAGTTAAGCAGAATGGATCCAAGTACAGGAGCTGGGATGAAAAAGTGGGTGTGGGAGTGGGTGGAAAGGAGGAAGCCTCATAGCATGATATACCTCATCTTCAAAAATGCTCGCCAAAAAAAACACATGAAGAAATGCTCAACATCACTCATGATTAGGGAAATGCAAATCAAAACTACAATGAGATATCATTTCACAACTATCAGAATGGCCACTATTAAAAAGCAGAGAACTACAAGTGTTGGAGAGGATGTGGAGAGATAGGAACACTTATTCACTGTTGGTGGGAATGCAAAATGGTACAACCACTATGGAGGACTGTTTGGCAGTTCCTAAAGAACTTGAATATAGACTTGCCACGTGACCCTGCAATACCACTACTGGGTATATACCCAGAAGAACTGAGAGCAGTGAAATGAACAGACATCTGCACACCGATGTTCATAGCAACATTATTCACCATTGCCAAAAGTTGGAAGCAACCCAGGTGTCCATCAACAGATGAATGGATAAACAAACTGTGGTCTATTCACACGATGGAATATTATGCAGCTGTAAGAAGAAATGAAGTCTTAAAGCATATGGCAACATGGATGAATCTGGAGGACCTTATGTTGAGCGAAGCAAGCCAGACACAAAAGGACAAATACTGTATGACTGCGTTACTATGAACCAAATATATTGTGTAACATATTGTTTGATTCAAAAAAAAATTTATATGTATCCATTACATTTAATTGAGAAATGTATATATTTATTCATCTGTGTTTACTTTTTAGTTTTTAATTGTTTATATTTTCAATTATTAAATGTACAAAATAAAGTTAAAAAAAAAATGCTCGCCAAGGTTGAAGTTTGACTGCTATTTGATTCATGTCTGCCTCCTCCCTTAGACAGTAGCTCCAGAAGAGCAGGGCCCATGAATGCTTTGCTCATTAGGGGATCCCCTACATTATGGGCTCAAACATTTTGGTCTCAGGACCCCTTTACAGTCTGAAAAATTATTGAGGACTCCAAGGAGTTTTTATTTATAGTGATCATAGCTGTTATAGCTATAGATTAGTGGTCCTCCACCAGAGGGGATTTTTGGCCCCCACGGGACATTTGGCTACGTCTGGAGATATTTTGGGTGTCACAACTTGGTGAGGAGGGGGCAATACTGGCACCCAGTGGTAAAGGCCTGCTAAACATCTTATAGTGCACAAACCAGCCCCCATGGCAAAGAATTATCAGCCCAAAATGTCAACAGTGCCGAGGCTGAGAAACCCTGCTATAGATATTTACCATATTAGAAATTATAACTGAGGACAATTTTTAATGTTTACCTGTTAATTCATTTAAAATGATAATAAACTTATTACATGTTAATGCAAGTGACATTTTTTTTAATAACCATGTTTTTACAAAACAAACAATAGTGAAAATAATGCATTGTTTTATTTTTGTAAATCTCTTTAATGTCTGGCTTCAGAGAAGACAGCTGGATTCCATAGCTGCTTCTGCAGTCGATCTGCCACATACATTGTTTTGGTTGAAGTGTTTGAAGAAAATCTGGCTTCATCCAATAAGTAGTTGAAAAAAGGAAGTTTTGTAAGAGGCTTTTCAGATCACTGTTCATAGTCTTCTTTGATGCTACACCAAAACTTAACAATGGCAGGCGCTTCAGAGCTTATCAGCACCAAAGACCCACTCAAGGCTCGGCAGCCTAGGGGAGGAATAGCCAGGGACTCAAACACTACCCGGTACTGCTGGGCACACCCTGCTAGCTCTTGTGGTTCTATACTTATAAACACAACTTATGCTGACCAAAACACCCACCAAAGATGCCGTGGGTGTGACGTAAACTAGACCCCTATGTCCTAGGAGGAAAAGCCAGCCTTGTCTGGGACACCCAGAGGAGCATCCTGTTTCATGACCCAGGGCCCAGGGGGTATGTGTCGGTACTTCTACTAGCAGGTTAACCAGTGAGCTGGTAACTGTAAGTGCTGAAGAGGGCTCCAGCTCACCAACAGCTAATCTCACATTTGCTGCTACTTTAAACTATTAAGACGGAATTTTCTTTCTTTGCAGAGACAAGTCCTACCTCTCCTTGCCTCCCCCTTGAACCGGCTTACGCTCACTAGTATACATCACCCCTTCTATCTACTATAGTCCTGAAAACCTCACCATCCCATTTCCTGTATTTTCTCATCATATAATAACTAACAGGGCAGTGCCTCTTCTCATACCTCTCCTAGCTGTCCTAGGCATAACCACCACCGTGGAAACTGGGGTTGGCAGTTTATACCAAACCTAGCAGGTCTACCACCACCTCTCCCTAGAGTTAACCAACAGCCTAGAAGAAACGAGCTGTGCCTGAGAAGCCCTTAGGCAGCAGACAGACTCCCTTGCCGCTGTGCTCCTGCAAAATCACAGAGCCCTGAACATGCCAACAGCAGCACAGGGAGGAGCCTGCCTGTTCCTCACGGAAGAGAGCTGCTTCTATGTAAATCACTCCAGAATAGTCCTCGACAACATGCGAACCCTACCAGATAATGCCCGTCAAGTTCGGGAGGATGCAGCCTCCGAAGACACCTGACCTTTCTCACTCTCGTGGTCCAGTATGGCATGGCCGGCTCCCTTTCTGGGCCTGCTTACCACCATCTTCTTTATCCTCTTAGTGGGACCAAGTTTCTTCAAAATTCTAACTAAGTTTATTTCTTCCAGAATCACCACCTTCCAGAACAAGATATTAGTCATGCGAGGATTTCATCCAGTTCCAACCATGGTGCTGGACCTGTCTTCCCTCAACCTCAGTAGAATAGCCAGAGGGTTTTTCACCCTGTCGGGCAAGGACTATAGCTGCTTCCTGCTGGCTAGGGGCAGCAGTCCTTGTCTTGTTTCTCAATAAACTCTTTTTACTGGCCTAACTAAACTGGCATGTTCTCAAATTCTTTTATGCGACGTAGCCAAGAACCTAGAAGACCCAGCATGTTCCAACAACAATATTGCATACATAAGACTGTTTTTACAAAATATACATATAAATAAACTAGAGAGAGAGAAACAGAATAGCAGCCGTGTATGGGTAGAGAAGCACAGAGAGACTTAGAGGTGATGAGGCCATTTTGTTGCTTGGTTGGTTGGTTTTTTGTTTTCTATTAGTAGCAATAGTATTGGAATAACGAAAAGGCTCTAAAATTATTGAAGTGATGAATGCACAACTATGTGATTATACTGAATACCAGTGATTGTACACTTTGGATGGATTTATGCTTTATTAATATGTATCAATAAAATTGATGGTCAAAAAATTAAAAAGTAATAAAAAAAAGCAAGGCAGGTGCTTAAAGGTTAGTTGCCATGTGAAATCTGAATCCATACCCATGAACTTTCTCATACTTTGTGTATTAGTCAGACAAAGGGGCACTGATGCAAAGTACCAGAACTCTGTTGGCTTTTATAATGGTTTATTTGGGGTAGATGCTTACAGTCACAAGGCCCTACAGAATCCAACTCAAGGTACCATAAGAGGTACTTTCTCACCCAAAGTCTGTTGCCACGTGTTGACACAAGATGGTGGGCAGTATCTGCGAGGGTTCAGCCTTCCTCTTAAGGCTCCATGGTCCCAGCTTCTTCCCATCTCAGCTGTAGGCTGGCATAAGTCTTGTCACTCTCCCCAGGGCTCGTTTCTTTCTGGGCTCAGCTACTCTGTTCTCTCACAAGGTCAGCTATAGACTATCAGGCTCATCTCTCTTCCCGGGGCCGTGTCTATGGAGCACTCTGTCTTCCTGCATATCTGCTTCTGTTTTCTCCTTCTCTGTGTATTTACTTCCTTGTCTTTGATTGAGCATCCATTTATACTGCCCACAGCTCTAGGCTAGCTGTAGGTGGGGACTCAAACTGAATCACCCCAATGACGAGGTCAAATAAAAGCCCCAATCTTGATTTAATAAAGTAAAAGTGAAACCTCTGAGTCTAATACAATCTAATACAGCCAGAGGAACAGACCAGTCCACAAACATAATCCTATATCTATTTTTGGAATTCATAAACAATACCAAACTGCCACACTTTGTTATATTGAAATCCATCAGTCTGCTTTGCACTTTGAATGGATCTTTTACACATGCATGATTTTGTGACATCATGCATTGGTCATTTTGAAAATGATTCACTGAATTATGCAGATCTTCCCAATGGTGACATATTTCATTACACAAGATTAAAAAATCACATTTGTTAAAAGCACCACAGATCTCATAAGTCTTTAAATATTGAGAAGCTGTCAAACTCACAGTGGCAGATACAAGTTTTCCAAAATTCTAAATTTCACTTGAAAGCTCCAATTTTGTCCTTGGAAACAAATGTTGTCAGTTGTTTTCCTTAGAGCAACAGGCTCATTTGATTTATTTTTCAAGAAAACATCTACCAGAGACCTGTGTCTGAATAATCACAGTTTGTCTGTTAGTCATCCTTTGAAGTAAAAATGACAATCCATGAACAAATCAGCCACACAAAATGCTCCTCCTCAAGACAATTGCCATACTTCTCTGCGCAGCAGAAGTGCTTTCTGGGTATTACCTGTTTCATTGCAGGGAATGCTAAAAACACGTGTACTCAAGGATCAAGATTTAATGCAATTAACAATTTTTATTAATTCTTCAAGGACATTTGTAAGTGAAACTGGCACTTAAAAAAAAACTGTGAGTACGTGGACTTAGAGAATACAATGACCCCTAGTAGAGTTGGGTGACACTGTCTTGATTCACACTCAGGTGCCAGCAGTTCTACCCGTACATTGCTTCTGCACCTCAACACAAATGCCATAACAGTAAAAAAGACAAGTAACATCTTGGTATTATTTTTAAAAGAAATTTTGATCTCACAGATCCCCTGAAAGGTATCGGGGACTCCCTAGGGGCCCATGGACTACACTTTGAGAAATCCACGATGCCCTACATCAAGCATCATCGTAAGAGCTAAACACATCTGTGGGTGGGGGAGGCACGTTATTCTGGCTACCACAGCAACACAATAAGAAAATGATAGGATGATGACTCAACAGTAATGGTTTATTTCATTATTATGCCATCCTTTTGGAAATTCTGACATTCTTCCACTTTCTTATTATTATCAGAGTTGGAAATAGTTGATAAGTCATGACAAAATTCTTACGATGAGAAAAATGTTTCAAGAGGTAGGAGAACTAAGATCACTGAGATCCCATCATATATCTTAAATTTATTTTTAAAAGGTCCAATGGACTCATGTGGCAATTGAAAGATAGAACAAAACTTTTATATTTTTTAAAATAAATACAATTTCTCTTTGTTCTTTAAAAGACCTCTAAGGAAGAATAAAAGTTATGACATATCAATCCTTAAAAATAGAACTGCTCATGGGGGGCGGATGTGGCTCAAATGGTTGGGCATCTGTCTGCCATATGGAGGGACCTGGGTTCGATCCCCGAGACCTCCCGGTAAAATAAAATAAATAAATAAATAAATAAATAAATAAAGAGTTTATTTAAAAAAAAATAGAACTGCTCAAAAAAAGAAGCTAAAAAGCTGGACTCAGATCCTCAGGTAAATGATCGTGACCACATACTGAGGGTTGGGCTGTACTGAACAAAAGCTCTCCCCATCCCCACAGAAGGGCATTAACGCAGCGGTATAAAGCTAAAGCTTGAATTCTGAACCTTAAGGCAAAAACGTATCAGGGGAGAGTGCCTGGGACAGGGGACGCTGAATTAGTTAGGGTAAGGTATAACAAGAGAAAACCTCAAAGTTTAATGACTTTAAGAAAATATAGCTATTTCTGTCTCTCATTCTTATCCTAAATGAGTGTTGCTAGTTGGCAGGCATCTCGACTCCATGTAGGGATTCAGGGATCCAGGTTTGTTCCATCCTGTGACCCTGCCCTCCCTTGGGAATGTGTCATCTGTGTGGTTGAGTCACTGCAGGTCCCAGCTGGTGGAAATGGGTGAAGCTCATAGGGAAGACCCAGCCATTTTCTCAAGGCTTAGCCCTAAGAAATGTGCATCACTTCCATTTACTTGCATTAGCAAGAACTTAGTCACATGACCACTCCCAACTGCAAGGGAGGCTGGGACTTGTAGTCCAACTATGTGCTCAGGAAGAGAGGAGACTAGATTTTGGTGCATAGCCACCAGTCTCTGCCACAGGGAGATCCTTTGATCACTGCAGACCAGCCCATCTCAGCTCCTAAAAGGAGAAAAAATAACGGACTACATTACAAAGCAGTGGTTCTCAGCTGGCCAAGGTCAAGGATCAGAATCAGCATGGAGGCCTTTTCTGATTCAGCCCAGGCAATTCTACTGTTAACTAGGGTAGTGGAGGTAAGCCCCGTGTCCAAGGAGTCCTTTCTGCAGTTAGAGGCTTTGCGTGAGCATGTACCTGGCTGCACTTCATGTCCTCATGTGCTTCCTTAGATGGCAGCGTACTCAGGCCTGGGACCCCCTCCCTGAGCCCTAAGCCCACAGCAGGCACTGAGTGAATGTTTGTTGAACTTATTTTTACTTTTACAACAGAAAGAGTGGAGTAGGGAAGTCCTTTGAAATGCCATCAAGCCAACAGAGGAAACTTTATGTGTCCCTTTAACTCAATTTGGTTGCAAAAATTGGAAGCCGGTGTAGCTCAATGGTTGAGCACCACACTTCCCAGAGGTCCCGGGTTCAATTGCCAGCCCCAGTACCTCAAAAAAAAAAAAAAAAAAAAAAAAAAAAAAAAAACCTCTTTGGTAAAAATAAACATAGATAAACTATCCCAAAGAAAACGCATCTCCAAAGTGTCCCCTCCCATGAAGTCAAATCATAACTGGGGGACCAAGAGGACTCTTGCAGCTGGATGGTGAAAAACCAGAGAGCTGCTGTGAGCAGCAATGTACCTCCACCCAGCTCCCCTGCGGTCAAGAGGAGCTGTGCTTCTCCAGTTCCAATGTTAAATCACAGACTCTATGCCAGCTTGTCTAGGTCTGCTTTTCTAACAAACTCCTAGGCACTGCCAGTGCTGCTGGACCAACCAGGCTTAGAAAGCAAACAAGCAAGTAAAGACTTCTGCCTGGTGGCTGCATCCACAGTTTACTCCTTGCTGTTTGGTGCCTCTTTCCTCCCTACTCCTAGCATTTTGCTCTTTGGGGAGGAGGCAGATTTCTGTCCTGAAGTTGAGGGTCTTATGGCAGGGGCCAAAGTTGTGACATGGGATGACAGGTGAAATTGAGGCCTTGGGTGGCCTTCCCTGAAAGGATTATCTCCAAACATCCTTTGGATGGAGCAGAGGCCTGATGAAGGCTTTTCCCAAGGACCTCAATGCCAAGAATCTCAGAGCAGGGAGAAAAGGTTGAAAAAAGAGACCTAGAGCAGAACCAAGCAATGGCTTTCCATTCTGCTCATTTGTGGATCTTAACAGACTTCCTATGTTGCCCATATCCCTAAGTTTGTGCCAAATGCATTGACTCCAGCAGCTGGGAAGAACCTTGGTCTCCCTGTTCAAGGATCTTTATTCCCAACTGAAGCAGTTGGGCAAAAACGATTTACCTAAGGCCACAAAGTTAATATTATTTCCATGTTCCTGGGCCTCCAGCCTAGAGTTTTCACAGGAAGTCACACTGCCTCCCAGACTGATAGGAATCGAGGATTTGTCCAGCCAGACCTGGCATCCAGAGGAAAGGGACTGTTGGCCATGAGCCACGCGGGGCCACCTACCTTGACCCCCCAGCTGCTTGCCTTGCAGAACGCCCTGTTTAATGCTTTACTCCTCCCAGTGTTTCTTTATTGATCCAGCCCCTTGCTGTCGGGTCTGACCAAGTAAGCCATGAGAGTTTGTATAATGTCAACCTCATCAAAAATGCAGGAGTTGGGGTTTAATTCGTCTGTGTGCTACCTAGATGGTTTAAATCGATGACCGACTGTTTCTGTGAGCAAAGGAAGGCACCAACAACTTGCAGGCCAGCTTCTGGCTTCTCTGAAAGGATGCTCAAAACTCTGGGGGACCCGGCATCTCCCAACTCCTGCAGGTTGGAATGAGGTCTGGGATGGGGCGATTGAGTGAGGTGGGGAGCAGGACGGTCAGAAATGAATTTGTAAAACAAGTCCCAGCCACAAGTTTAGAAACAAATTCAGTGATATATTATTATGTTGCCATAAAAATATTGCAGGTGAAAATCTAATGTTTTTTAGATTTGAAACCATTTAGAATAAACATTTAGAAGCATTTATTCATCCATTCACTGGGAAAATATTTACTGAGCACCTACTACATGCTAAGCCATACAGAAGTGAATAAGACAGACAAGGTCCCAATTCTCATGGAAGATAAAAATCTTTTAGGAAGAAAATCAGGCTATCAAACAGAAACAACAATAACAGCATTTATTGAGTATAGGATCTGCTCCAGCCATTCTGGGTTCTGCACCGGCTGGGAAATCCACTGCCACTTCCTCCCCGGAGAACAGAGTCGCTGGCAAACCCCGAGGCTGCACCCTGCACCGTACAGCTTGTGGTCAGGGCTGGGGAAGGGCCGAGCCATTGGAGATCAAGCCTTTGAAATGGAATCTTTTAATGCAATGTCCTCAGATGGGAACTGGGGGCCACACTCCCTCCCGCCAGGATCCAGCCTTTCCTACCCATGAAAGTCTGCCTGAGCCGGACATCTGGGGCTGCCGGCCAGAGCCTCACTAGACTCCTGCCCTGGCCAGAGAGATAAGTGGCAACAGCTATGTCACTGTCCCAAAGTCCTCCAGCCCCCGAAGGACCTTGGGTTGGTCTCTGGCTCTGAAGGCTCCCTGAAAGGCCCAGCGAGGGCTGCCCCAGGGTGATGATGATAACCATGACAACAAGAAGTTACATCCAGGGAGTTCTGACTCTGAGCTCTTAACATACAGGGAGGCTTGACATTGCTGAATGCATTTTGATATCATCGTCATCCCCTTTTTACCAATAAGGAAGCAGAGGCCTGGAGAATTGAAGTCACTTGCCCATGCTCACACCACCAATGAGAGGCAGGCTGGCAAGACAACTCCAGACCCCACACCCTAACTACCCTGCTACACCTTGTCCTGGTCTCTGGCTGGCCTTGCTGGGGTGCCCTATCCAGGCCCTCCCCCAGGACTTGTCACACAAGGAGGACAGCAGCTGTGGTCAGTGAGGAGGCAGGAGAACACTGAGTAAGGTCACAGGCCTGGACAGCAGGTAGTCCTGGCTTTGAGCCCTGGCCCAGCCATTTCCTCACTGTGTGACCTCAGGCAAGTCATTTTTCCTCTTCAGGCCTGTTTCCTCATCTCTGTAATGGTGATGATAATGCTTAACTCTTCAGATTGCCAAGCATGTTGTTATCAATACAGACCATTACTGGTGTTGATTGAGCACTTGCTGAATATGCCAGATGCCAAGTCAAAATATAAAGCACATGCATTATTTAATCTTGGTAAGACCTAGGAGTTGGACATTGCATCATCTCCACTGCACAGGATTGGCATGAGGTGAAATGCTAAATGATGCAGCCCAAGCACTGTTTGACAGAGACTTTTTCAGAGTTCAGGTTGCCCACGGACTTTTCCTGCATGAATATGGCCAGTGGGACTGACCTCCCACCCAGGACAGGAGATCCTCAGGAGGCTCTAGAGCTCTAGATTCTGCATGCCCCTGCGTACTAGAAGTGAATACCTTGCCCTCTATCCATCATTTGTTGGCCCCAGGTTTGAAGGACAATTACTCCCCCATGTCCACCAGAGGCCTCAGTAGCTCCTGTCTGACTCTAGATGGACTGGGTCCATTGTCAAGTTCTCCCAGCCCATAAGACCTACATAAAAGACAGAGTTGATGTTATAATTGGAAGAGACCCAACCCACCTTCCCATCTGATCAACTCATGGTACAGTTGAGGAAACAGAGGCCTCGAGAGGTTACATGACTTGCCCAAGCCACACAGCCAGGAAGTGGAGCCCCTGGGACTGGAACCCATTTCTCCTGGCACCCCCTTCAGTCCTGTTTCTGCTGCCCCACTTGCTTCCTTGGCACCAATAAATGTTAATTATGTGTCACCTGATGGAACGATGACTCAAGACTTGGGGATCTTGGCAGTATTGGCCTTTACCCTGAATCCAAGTCAACTTCCCCAGGCCGCGGAGGGATGCCTGGGGGGTCCTGCTGCACAAAGCAGACCTGCAGCTTCTCAGGGGAAGGCCAGGCACTCAATGCATTCAAATCTGGAATCGAGTCCTGGTCCCGCGGCCTTGAGCTAGTCATTTCCCTGCTCTGAGCCTTGGCTCATCTACAAAATTGAGAGGAAAATCCCTCCTTTCTGGGCTTGTTGGGAGGAATAAGTGAAATAATATGTAAAGCTCTGAGTCCAGGCGAGGCTCGGCAGGTGCTCGGTAAAGGTGGCATCGAGATCTTCTTGGTCCCAACATAGTAAGGTCTGCGCGAGAAGGTGGGAAATAGGATCAAAAGCCATCAAATCTGAGACGACATCAACTTTTGTGTAAAATGCACCACGAATGAAAAACACTGCAGAGAAAAACGATGACCCAATGCTTTCTTATCCCTTAGGTTTTTTTTTTTATTATTATTATTTTACCCTTAGAGAAAGGGTTCTTTCGATTCGATGAAACTTCTTCCCATTCAGAGCCTACCTCTTCTGAATTCCTTTTCAACTTGGAGCTGTTGAGTTCATATTTTCCCACACGATATTGTCCTCTGGCCTCAGGAGCACTGGTAAGGCAGCATTTTCTAAGAGAATCCCCCAAAGAAGCAAAAGCTGTGGAGCTGGGCTCTGATGCCAGCCTTGCCATTACGCAGTACGAGCTCACTTTGCACTCCCATGTGGGAAATGTTGCTAAATATGTCTGATTCACATCTCCCCAGTTCTCGCATGAGCGTTTGGTTCTTAATCATCCTCTGGATTTTTTCCCACTCTGCAAGTTTTGATACTGGAGCTTTTGCCGTTTACAGGCAACAGCAACTATAAAACACTATCGGTTGCAAAATGCATCCCAATTTCAGAGACGGGAATAAGTGGAAATATTTTCTTTGGGGAATGGATAATAGCATTTATGAAGACCCCAGTATGAGCCTGGCCCTGTGCCAGGTGCTCTAACATGAGCCATACCTTAGTGTCACGGCTCTCTTGTTTGAGTTTATTATTGTTATTCCTGAAAACACTGCGGCTCAGAAAGGTGAAGCAATTTGTCCCAGGCCACACAGCTAGTAAGTGGCAAAGCCAGGATTGAACTGAGGTCTCTTTGATCTTGTCACCATAGTAGAGATGGACTCTTCCTCCAAGCTGGCTTCAGAGCTCATTTGGTTCATGCAGAATTGTCAGCCCTGACCTGAGAAGCCTGTCCCTGACCTTGGAAATCCTTGTCCATCTTTTGAATTTCCTTACTTTAGAGAATAATAACAATAATACTTTGTGCCTGTCCCTAGCCACATTATGTGTCTTAGCACGTTGAATGCTCCCAAATGCCTTATGAGATGGGCTCCACCATTAGCTCCATTTTACAGATGAGGAAACTGAGACCCAGGATCAAAGGGGAAGGGCTGGGATTCAAACCAGGCAGTTTGGGCACCAGATCTCAATCTCCTAACCCACCCCAACCCCCATCTCACCAAGCTGGCACAGGAAGTCCTCTACCCTATTCTCCCCCACTCCCGCTGCCCTAAATCCTGCTGACGTCCCCGGTGGCCAGGGCCCTCTCCTGCTGGAAGCAGGATCTGGGCTGTCGGGCTTGAGTCAGATGGCTGGCCTTCCGCTGCCAGGCCTGGCCTCCAAATTTCTCCACGCTGGACCCAAACACAACACAATCTAGCAGCCCTGGCTGCTCTTCAGAACAAACACAAGGGGGTGTGGAAAGAAATCTAATTAGAACCCCTCAGAGCCCCAGCCCTTCCTTTTATTAAATTAGCCCCCTTTGAAGTGGAACTCGATCCATTATAATAATTTGAATGCCGAGGAATTGTCTTATATGATTCTGACCTAAGAAAAATTGCTTTCACATTTGCATTTATCCGTTTCCCAGTCTGTCCTCACTGGGACAAACCATGGCTGCGGATGCTAAATCATTTCTGCTCTGGAGAAGAGCTTTGGAGGATCCACAGGCCTGCCTTCCCCATGGGCCAGAGCTTCTGAGGTACAGTATTGAGGACCCCTCACAAACGTGGGGAGAGGGGCCTCCCAGGGTTCCTACAACTTCCCTGTCATGGATCCAAACCAAAGAGCCACACCAGGATGCAGAAGCTAGTAGGGAAATTTGGCAAATTCAGGCCAAATGCTTCATGTGGACTGAAAGGCCCAGAAAGGAGATCCCCAAATAGCGACCCCCTGGACCTGCATCAGAATCACCTGGCTGCAGGCTGCAGGGCCCCACCCCCAGAGGCCTGATCCTGCAGGTCTACACAGCAGTCCCAGAAGCTACGTTTTTTTAAACCTCCCCAAGATGATTCTGAGGTGCGGCCAGGTTTGCGCCCCACTGGCCTGGAGCACTGGGGATTCTGCTCTGGTACTTTGGATCTGCTGCCCCTCTGCTACCCCCGAAACTCAGAAAGGGGGCACTAAACAAAATAGCTCTCATTTGTGTTGCAGAAGGGAATTCGAGCACCACCCCTAGCAGGCAAAGAGCTCCAGGGTCGCCTCTGTGGCCAAGTCCCTTTCTTCCCTAGAGTCTTGGGGAACAGGACCCGTGGCTGCTAGTCTCAGAGCCTTGGGGGAAATCCTGTCTGCTGCACCAAGCTGTTTCCAGGCACCTCTGAATCAATGAGGATATTTCTATGCCGTTTTTTTAGTGCATATACAAGAGGTGATATTTGCTTTGAAAGTTTTAAAAGGAAATGTGTTTTTTTAAGATTCTGACTCCTGCCCATCCTTCCTGATCTTGTTCAGGTCTCACCGCCCCTAAAAAGCCTTTGCCAAGTACCCCAACACCCCACACACCCTCTCTTTTCTGGCACCCCGCTGCCTTTATTTTCTGTATTGGCCCCTGGACCACCCCTCAGCCAGGTTCCTGGTTCTTGCCTGCTTCACACACACCCTGATATTTACACATTATTTGCAGCTATGGGCATTCAAACAGCAATTTGATCTAAGTGTATTGGATGTAGTGAGTGGAGCCCCAAAAACAGTTCTCAAAAGCAAGCCCAGGCCAGGTTCTCCATCAAAGATCTGATGGATTGTCTCATAGGAGATCCCCTTGGGGTAAAGGGAGCTCATGGACCAGGGTCCATCATTCTGTCTTTAGAGTCAAGGAGCACTGGGGGCCAGCCAAGGCCACACAGCCCATAGCCCCCTGCTCTGGTTCCCTTCCTTCATCCATCCAGAAGATTGGTTTTCTGTTCCCTCTGAGTAAGCAAATTAACTTCGTGGGCTTTGTCTCCTGCTGGGCAACTATTTCCTACCCAGCAGACACATTCTGGGCGATTCCACACAGCTTCTCTTCTCCTGCAGAAAAGAGCTCTGGAATCAGAGACTGCTCCAACCCTCCTGGGTTGACCCCAAAGCAGATAGCGTGGATGAACCATGCATTGGCGGGTCTTAAGAAGGAACCAGGGGGAAACGGTTGTGGCTCAAGCGACTGGGCTCCCGCCTACCACATGGGAGGTCCCTGGTTCAGTTCCCGGTGTGTCCTAAAGAAGACAGCAAGCTGGCGCGACAGACAGGCGCGGCAAGCTGACACAACAAGATACACAAGAAGAAAAACAATGAGAGACACAACAAAGCAGGGAATGGAGGTGGCTTAAGCAATTAGGCGCTTCCCTCCCACATCAGAGGTCCCGTGTTCGATTCCTGGTGTCTCCTAAAGTAAGAAGGAAGATGAACAGACACAGCAAGTGCAAACAATGAGGGGGTGGGGAGAAATAAATAAATAAATAAATCTTAAAAAAAAAAAAAAAAGGAACCAGGAAAGCAGATGTGGCTCAAATGATTGAGCTCCCACCCACCACGTGGGAGGTCCCAGGTTCAGTTCCCAGTGCCTCCTGGAGAAGACAAGCTGGCGCAATGGGCAGGCACAACAAGATGATGCAAAAAGGAGACACAAAGAGGAAAGACAATGAGAGACACACAAACCAGAGAGTTGAGATGGCTCAAGAGATTGAGCACCTCTCTCCCACATGGGAGGTCCCAGGTTTGGTTCCTGGTGCCTCCTAAAGAAAAGACAAGCAGACATAGAGAGCACACAACAAATGGACACAGGGAGCGCAAACAATTGGGGGGGGGCAAATAAATAAATAAAATAAATCTTTAAAAAAAAAAAAAGAAAGAACCACAATGGTCTTGAGGAGAATTGTGGTCAGAAAAATGACTCCGTTTCAATAGCCCTTTTTACTCAATAGGTCTTTTCTCTCGGTGTCTCCAAGTTACATCCATTTGTCTTCCTGACCTAAGGGCAGGATCTCCACAGCTCCGGGTGCAACAAGCTACCAGCAACAGTGCTTCCCAGGGAATCTTTACCCCTTACCTCCCCCTTCCTGAGACCCTAAAATGAAGAACCAATCTAAATATCTGATTCCCAGAAAATATTTTCACCAATGGCCATCAGTCTAGCCTTGAGATGGCATAAATCCAATGCTTGCATTAGCTTGCAAAGAATACTCCTGCTGTGTTACTACAGATGCTGTCAAAGGCTGGCAAGCCCAAGAGCTTGCAGCAAAACATCCACAGGGTACAAACTTTGAGACTACCCTTCTTCCTTCTCCTGGTCTTTCATTCATACTCTTAATCACTATCTATTCACAATACACTCTGCCGTGGTACACAAGTCCTCAATGCTAGAGACTCATGACTCAGAATTGTTTCTTCCAGTCTTCCAAATCCTTTCCATTGATATTTAACTATAGAGCTGCCAAACCACATTCAGCCACTTGTGCCTCCGTCATCCTCATAACCACCCCAGGGCAGATTATCATTTGGGCTTTGGCATCTCCGTAGACCTGGGAATCCTGGCTTTGCTGCTCTATAGCTTGGGACAGGTTATGTAATCTCTAAGCCTCAGTTTTTGTATCTGTAAAATGGGGATGATAATGTTAGCAGGTTTATTGTAAGGATTTATTGAGATTATTATGTAAAAACCTGTCACGGTGCCTGGCAGAGAGTGAGTACAATGACTGTTTGGCATTATTACTATTATTATCTTCCATTTTACAGATGAGGCTCAGAGAGGAAAAGCAGTTTCCCAAAACACGCACAAACACATGTGGGTCCAGGAGGCAAACACATCTCTCTGATTTCTACAATCTAGGTCCTTTTCATTAAACAATCTGGCAGAGCACAGCCTGTAGAGTGAATTGGGAACAAAGGCCCCTAATGAAGTCTCAGAGAAGATCAAATAGAATCAAGTCACGACAAAAGACTAGCACAGAGGAGCCAGATGGAGAGAGAAAGCCCTGCTGACTCCTCTTGTTATTGATGTGGAGAAGAACAAAAAAAAGGGAGGGGGGGGGCAAAGAAGGAGAGGAGCTCCGCCATCTGAGAAAGGAAGTTGGAAGATTAAACACATTACAAATGCACTGGCTCCCCTTAAAGGCCCCCTAAGACACGTGGGTGCCTAGGGCTGGCCCCTTTCTGGAGGGGAAATAGCTGACCACCGAGGCAAGGTGCCTCCACCAGAAATGGCCAGCACCAGAGACAACAGAGGCTCCCAAAATTCCTGGTCTCTGATCCCCACCATGGAACATTCTCGGGCCAAAATAAATGTGGGAGCCCCATCGTGGAAGCCTTGGAGCTGGAAGAAAATCCAAGATGTCACCCCATGCAGCCCAGGCCTTCCAGGCAAAACCACACCAAAACCATCCCTGATAGATGCTAATTAGATGAACAGTTCTAAATTAAATAATGGGGGATGGGCAGCACAAAGGGCGCCAAGGATAACTTGAACAGAAAAGCGGTCCAGAGAAAATAGTGGTAGAGAGCAAAGAATTACTAAGGCACTCACAAAGGAAGCAGGGATGCAGGGACGGACTTGTTTCTACCCAAGAGGAGATGGTGAGGAAGCAGCTACCCCCGCACAGCCAGGCAGGAGCTTTGGCCCGGTCCCCTCCACTTTACAGCCAGACTGCTTCTCAACCTCCCCAGCAGGTTCAGACGACCCAAGGATGCATGCGACCTCCCGGTCCAGCTGCTCCATCTCTCCAGGCTCAACTCCCTCCACGCCCCCTCCCTCTTCGAAAGCCAGCATGTGGAACTGCTTCCAGTGCTTGGGACACACCACGCTTTCCCTCTCCCATCTAGGCCTTTGCAACTGTAGTTACCTCTGACTGCAGCACCCATCCCTGATCCTGCCTCACTAACTCCTACCCTTCCTGGAGGTCTGGGCTCAGTCCTGGGACGCTATTTACCAGCGCACCCCCAAAAGGCATGTGCTGCTGCTGCCAATCACCTGGAGAATGCTCTGGACGCTCCCACCATAGCCCAGGGCACTGCTGCCTCCCCCTAGGATGGAGGCTCCACGTGGGCAGAGACTGTGACCACCTTGTCACAGCTGTGTCCCCGGGACAGTGCACTGAGCACTGGACATTTAATAAGCGTTGGGTGGATAAAAGAAGAAACAATCACTAATTTCCCACGGTTTCCATTTTTGAGACTGAAAATAATGCGAAGTGGGTATTCAATGTGCCCTTCAAGATCTTCAAATAATAATAAAACAGACATTTATTAGGCGTTTCCTCTGCCGTGCCCCAAGCTAAGCGCTTCACATTTCCCATCTCAGTCAAGCTGCACACATCCTGTGTACCAGGGGCTGCTGTCATTAGCCCCATCTCGGAGGTGGGGAAATGAAGACCAGAGGGGTCAAGTAACTTGCCCAAGATCACAGAGCACTGACTTGAACGTGCTGGGCCTGGAGCCCGAGCTTTTGCTACATGACCTGCCGCTCGCTCTCTCTGAAACCCACCCGGAAATCCCCTCGTGTGTAACTCTAAACCATGCCTGTGGCAAAGTCAACCCATTTCCTCTTCTCACGTCTCAAGCCCAGATGGGTCTGAGTGACAATTATCTCATCCCCTATCAGAGAGCCCTGGGAACGCGGAACTCCCCGGACCAGGGCGGAAGAGGCCGCCTGCCCCGAGGGCACTTGGGCCCCTGAGTCCGAAGGTGCCGTCTGGCCCCTGCTGCCACAAGCCTCACCCTGGCAGAGCAGAAGCCGCAGGAACAGGGAAGGAAGCCAGGGGCAGGCGGGCTGTCAGGGCAGCGTCCATGTCCTCCTGTCTGAGGAAGATGGGAACTAGCCAAGACCACCTCCTCCACGCTCGTGACCACGTCTTGCGGCACTGGAGACCTCCGTGCCCCCCGTGCACAGGGTCCTCACTCTGGGAGCCTCAAAGCACCTCGGGGCCCATTGCAAGCAGCTCAGCCACTCACTGAACCTCTCAATTACCTCATCTGTAAAATGGGTGTGATAATAGCACCCACCCCTGGGAATGTTGGGAGGAGTAAATATATATATACATACTCATCACGTAGCTGAGGCTAGATAATGAGTGGGTGTGTAGCAGAACAATTCCTGGCAGGTAGTAAACGCTTAATAAACATTCGCTGTTCTTATTAATGTCAATATGATTAGGGTCATGTGCGGTCTCAGCTGTCTACCCACCCACACCCACCCCAGCCAGGGAGGGGCATCGCTTCCAATGACCGGGGATGCCTTTTACCAAATAGAACCAAGGGTCCCAAAACCCCGTCTGTGAAACAGCCTCCAGGGGTACTCCCTGGGCATTTGTTAAGGAGGCAGATTCCCAGGCCCCACTCCAGGACCCGCTGACTTTGAATCTCTGAGATGGCGCCCAGGAGTTTATAGTCCTGCAACCTCTCCAGGTGATGACAATGGTCAGCCAGGTTTGGGACCCACTGGGCTAGACCTGCTGCTCCCCCATCAAATGGAGGTGCCGGCTCCACCGGGATTCTAAAGGGGAGAGGGGTCTCTTCCTTCCTTCCTTTCTTTTTTTCATCAGCATTTGAACTTTTTTCTGCAGCTGTTTCTCCACTGGTCCCCAGAAGAACACCAGGCTGTGTGAACCCTGTTTCTCAGCCATTGACCTTTCCACCCCCATCCGTCCTTCTTTATGCAAATAAAGGTTTGCTGCAAACATAACTTGCATACGCTGGATTGCAGGGACCATTTCTGATCCACCAGAAAGAGTCCATGTAGTCTAGCCTCTTTCTCTACTGCTGAAGAAGCTGAGGCCCAGAGAGGGTAAGTGATTTGTCCAAGCTCACACAGTGAGAAAGCAGAATGGAGACTACAGCTCATATCACTGGCTCCTTAGCCACTGTCCTTGCCACTGTAACAGGTTCCTGTCCCAAATGCCCCAGGACCACTCATTTAAGTACCAATTATAAGTATATGAATTACAAAGTTGAATTTATTGAATTTATTCAATACTCTATTCACCAGGCACAACGCTAACTGCTTTACATACATTCTCTCATTTAATTTCCATGAACAGTTCATCAATGAGGACATTATTAATATCCCCATTTTACCTCTGGGACAACTGAGCCTAAAAGTGGTAAGTGACCGGCCCAAAGCCACACAGCTGGCAAGAGGAAAAATTGCAGCCAGGCCTGTCTGGGTCCAGAGCCCAACTCTTCGCTGCTATGCCAGACTTTGAGCTATTGTCGCTCACCTCAAAGCTTGCCCTTCTGCATGCTGCTCTGGGATGTTGGAGCTGGGACTCTGTTCGCCAGGTGTCTGCTTTGCCAGCTGGCTCTGTGTCTGCCTCTGGCCATAGGGGACTTAAGGAAGACTGCAAGGCTGGAGTAGGAGGAAGGCACTTGCTACTTCCTGTTTGCTTCCTGTTCCTCTGAGGGTCACCCCAGCAAAGCTTCTTCACCCCAGTAGCAGCAGAGCCTTCCTGCAGCAGCAGCTGAATCCATTTTGCAGTTTTTCTAACAATTGCAGAACCAGTTTCATGACATCCCAATCTGAGACATGAGCACCAGCTTCCCTACACCTCTACCATAGAAGTCCAGGTCCCGGGCCAAGGGGGTCCCTCCTCCGAGCTCAGATACACCAGCCCCAGCTGAGCAGTAGCCCCTCCTCAGAGGTCTGAGCTTCAGCTCCATAGGGCCCCTCCTTTAAGTCTCTAAGTCTTAAGGACTCAATCTCTTCCCTTTGTTCTCCCAGCTTTCAGGGTGCTACCTCTGTGATACCTCAAAGTTCTCTTTTCACCCTTTCAGTTACTTAGTTAACAACTTTATACCTAGTTAACAATTCTTGATATTAATTCTATCTGTTAAAATAACTGCTGTGGTTTCTGTCTCCTGATGGAACCCAGACCCATACTGGGAATGGTCCCAAGACGGGAGTTGGAGACTGGTTTTGCTCCTGTGAAGGTCATTCTAGCAGTGCACCTTCACTCCGGCAGTAGCACTTCCTTCCGGTATCAACAAAGGAATCTAGTTTGAAGTTTTTCCAACAATTGCAGAACAGCTTCATTGCCCCCAACCCACCCCCAGACTCCAGCACCAGCCAGCCAGTGCCCCGTCCTCAGAGGTCTGGATCCCAGTCCACAGCACCCCTCCTCCAAGGCCAGAGACACCAGCACCAGCCAAACAGCACCTGATAGACATACCCACTATATTACATCACATAGTTTAAATCACTGTAAATGTTGCAGATAAGGAAGGACCTGTGAACAATCCCAAGGCATTAGTTTTACCTAAACAGGAACTGTCTGTCTGACAAGGAGGACTGCCAGAAGGAAGAAAGCCTGCTCCTCACTGCAGAAGGGGCTTGGACAGAGTACTCAGCCCAGGGGTTGAGAGAACTCAACCAGGCCTGATGTGTGACCATCACTGCCCATCCAAACCACCTGGGAGTTCACAGAGAAGGATATACAGATGGTAACAAAGCACATGAAAAGATGCTCAATATCATTAGCCATTAGGGAAATGCAACTTAAAACCACAGTGAGATATCACTACACACCTATTAGATGGGTAAAATAAAGAACATTAAATGTTCTTTATGTATGGCTCACTCATACATTGCTGGTGGGAATGTAAAATGGTCTAGTCACTCTGGGAAACAGTTTGCATTGTCTTAAAACACTAAATATACATCATATGACCCAGCAATTGCACTCTTGGGCTTTTATTCCAGAGAAATGAAAACTTATGTTCACCCAAAAACTTGTGCATGAAAGTATATAATAGTTCTACTAGTGATAGTCAAAAGTTAGAAGCATTCCAGATGTCCTTCAACAGGTTTGTTTGTTTGTTTGTTTTGGTATTTGCAATAGCAGCACCCCACTCCTGGTACCAAAAGCTGTTTTAGTTTCCTAGTTGCCAAAGCAAATGCCATTCAATGGGTTGGCCTAAACAATGGGAATTTGTTGACTCACAGTTTTGAGGCTCAGAAAAATTCAAACTCAAAGTGATGCTTTCACCTAAAAGATGGTGGGCATTCTGGGGTTGGCTGCCAGTGATCCTTTGTCACTGGGCTTTTCTGTCACATGTCCAGTTCCATTGACTTTCAGTTCTGGCTGCTTCCTCTGGCTTTCTTTCCATTTGTGGCCTTCTTTATAGGTCTCAGTAATAGGGTTAAGACCCATCCTGAGTCAGCTGGGGCCACACCTTAACTGAATTAATCTCATCAAATGGTGCTAGTTCCAAGGGGACAGGAACGGCTTAATTTTAAGAACATGTTTTTCTGGGGTACATGGCTCCTGACCACCACCATGGTCAAACAAACTGTGGGGCATCCATACTGTGGAATGCTACTCAGCAGTAAAAAGGAGCAGACTTGGATCAATCTCCAGAGAATTATGCTGAGTGAAATCCCAAAAGGTTACATAATGTGTGATTCAATTTCTATAAAATTTTTGAACTGACAGAACCATAGAAATGAAGAACAAAGTAGTGGTTGTCAGGGGCTCAGGAGGAGGTGGGGGTGAGCGGAAAGTGGGTGCAGTTGTAAAAGTGCAACAGGAGTGATCCTGGAGCTGATGGGAATACTCCATACCTTATCTGGATCACTGTCAGTACCTTGTATGGTTTTGCAGAATGTTATCACTGGGAGGAACTGGTAAAGGTAGGGGGAGGGGAGCGCTCTGTATTATTTCTTATAAATGCATGTGAATCTACAATTATCTCAAAATAAACACTTCAATTAACAAAGCAAAACAAACAAAAAAGCCTGGGAGTCTTTCTCAAAATAACCACCTGAGATGGGAGCATGATTCAATAGTTCTGGGGTGGGGCCCGGGGAGGGGGGGTGTTTTTTGGCATATCCCCAAAAGCTGAAAAACTGCACAGTTGAAAGATTATACTAAAGTCTCTTCGTTCCAAAAATTTATCATTTTTATGTGAAAAATGTATCCTAATCCAAACGTTTTATAGATTCAGGCTAGAACTATCCCTCCCCTGCCCCTCAGTCTCCTCAGCAGAAAGGAAGAGGAGGCTGAGAGACACAATCAGGACCTGAGGGGGTGGCCTTTGGCGGGGGGAGGGGCAGCTCTGGTTGTCACGGTCCAGGGACTTGAAACCATCCGGGGCTCCAGATTAACTTAATGGTCCTGATGGTCAAGGACGGAATTAGAACGTGGCTTTCTGGCTCTGTCCTCTGCAGCTCAGCCCCAGCTTGGGGCAGCCCCCCTGTAAGTGTCAGAACAGTTAGAAATGGTTCTAATTATAACCAGGAAGTTTTCAAGCATGTGGGTGGAAAGGAATGCCAATTCATGTAATAGCCGTTTCTGCAGCACAATGACCAGCCCCCCGCCCCCCATCAAGTATTCTTTGCCCGGTTTTTGAGGGTGACAAATGGTGTACACACCGAAACAGATAGGAGCTTTTATCACACAGACGAGAAACCCCAAGTCTCAGCAGCCAGGACGATAGCTGGGAAGGTCTTGGGGAGGACAGCGGTTCTCTGGCCTGGGCTCTCCAAGGAACTGTGTTTATGTAACTGGATAGTTTGATTTTTTTTTTTCTCCCCCCTCTTCATAATTAGCCAACTAATTACCCTCTTCTCCATGCTAATGAGTCACTGAAGACTCTTTAAGGGAGAGGAGTCATCAGAGAAGATGCTTTACTGCTTGGGACCCCACAGCCTCCCTCCCTGCCCCTCCCTCTGCTCTGCCTCCCTGAAGGAGCAGAGAGCTGTGAACCTGTGATCCAGAGCCAGTTAACTTTACAGCTAATGTGCTGAGTGGCATTCCAGGCTGCTTCTGGAGCCAGAGCATGGAGGCGGGACGGGCTCCAGGAGTTCACCGGCCCGGAAGCCGGAGCCCCAAACCAAGGTTCCAATTCTCCCTCCCAGGAAGGGCCGGCTCGGTCACAGCAGCACCCCCAGCCACAGGGTACTGCTTCTAATGCTTCTATTTCCTTCTTCCTGCTGTGTCTAACAGCTCCCTCGACCGCCGGCAGCAGCGGTACAAATAACTGCAGGAAGCCTGGAAACACCCACCTTCCTTTACCATCTACTAGCTGTGCAGCTGAGGCCTTCCAGAATTGCCATCTCTATAGAACCTCCTCACAGGGCTTTTTGGAGGACTCCAGGCCCAGTGGCTGGCAGCAGAGTGGGTGCACCAAGAGTGGAGAACATGGAGATGGTCTGTGTCTAGCCTCCTGGAACCCTCTGAGCTTCTAGGAGGAAATACCAAGCTCAGGTCCCCTGTGCAGCTCAGAGCAGCAAAACTTCCAACCTCAGTGTGTTTGAAACTCCCTATAACCGTTAAATATCACATACTCAAAGGATATTTAAGGCAATAGGGAAAGGCTTCCAAAGGCACAGATAGAGTAGCAAACCACGTATGCCAGTGTACATACGTGGCATATACAGTAGCAGGATACAAGTGTGGTCACACGCAGAAAAAAGACTGAGAAGAACTCCACCAAAATATTAGCGATGCTTTCTCTGGGTGGTGGGTGGTGGGGGAGGGGACTGCAAGGGGTAGTTATTGTCATCATTACATTTTTCTGACATTTATTAGATTTTTACCATGAACGTTTAAAACCTATTGAATATGGTTTTTTATGTTATATGCTCTATAAAATATTTTCCTATTATACATAATATAGAAAAGCTACTTATTTTTTAAAATCTGGGCATTTCAATAGAATGTATAGGACAAAAGAGCTGGAATTCCTTTCATTTGTACACAACAGGCATAGCTCTGGATGCTGTATGGGAAGCTTAACAGTCTAGTGAGAAGGAAAGAGGTGGGTGTTCTGGAGGAAGTCCAGGCAAAGTGTTCTGGGAACCCTAAAGGGGGGTGATCCAGGAGAGCTTCATAAAAAGAGATGCCATTCAGGCCGGGCTGGGGAAGATACAGAGTTGTAGGATTTGAACACATGGTTTCAAATCTTCTATTCCACTCTTCTATACCCAGAATTGGGACATTGGTTGGAGGCAGGAGAAGCTAGGTCTCCTACTCTCTGACTCTCTACCACCTTCCCTTCCCTGGACAAGGTACAGAAAATGGGCCTTCTCTGGGCATCTCACAGAATCACAGAACCATAGTGAGTTGAGGAAATTGAGGCCCACTGAGGGGAAGGGTCTTTCCCCAAGGTCTTCTGATTTTCCAACCAGGAAACCAGCCTCACATTCCAGGCAGATTCGGCTTCTGATACCATTGCTATGCAGGGTGTATTTTCCAGAAGTCAGTGACAACAGTACCACAACCCCAGGGTACTTACTGCTCTGGTTGTTACTAATTCCTTCTTCCTGGTTGTCCTCCATGACCACAGACAGCTGTCTAGCAGCAATGTTTCAGTATGAAACAAATAGCTACTGAGACCCTGAAAATGAGCCTTCATCTGCCTGCATCCTGTTCCTTGCAGCTCTAAACTCTGATCATGGGTTGGCATGACATATCACCCAAATTCATCCTGAAAAAAGTAACAATGGCTTCTGCCTGCATATCCCTCCATACATGTAAATGAGACAGTGCCCTCTCTTCCTGGCATACCCAACAGTACCCTCTCTTGGCATAACCAAGAGCATAATGATTACACTCTTATTTTGACAAGTTTTCACTTGTCTGAACTTGGGTGTAGCAGTTTAACATTGTTTATGAATTCTGAAAAGATAGATATTAGATTATGTTTCTGAACTGGTCTGTTCCTCTGGGCATTTTAGATTGGATCAGATTCAGAGGTTTCACTTTTTCTTGATTAAATAATGATTAAGGCTTTGATTGGGCCACATCAGTAGTCCCCAAGGGGGTGGGGACTCACAAAGAAAACAACATGGCAGAAGAGAAAGTTGGAGTTTAGATATTGGAGCCTGGGGAAGTAAACACACAGAGAAGCAGATACGTGAAGAAGGAGAGAAGGCTCCATTAAACACAGCAGAGCGGCTGAGCCTGGAGAGAATCGAGCCCTGGGAGAGAGGTGAGACTTATCCCAGCCTACAGCTGATATTGGAAGAAGCTGGGACCACGGAGCCAGAAGAGGAGGGCTGAACGTCAGCAGCCATCTTGCTCTAACACGTGACAAACTTTGGTGAGGGAAGTAACTTGTGCTTTATGGCCAGATAACTGTAAGCTTCTACCCCAAATAAATACCCTTTGTAAATGCCAACAGATTTCTGGTATTTTGCATCAGCACCTGTAACCGTTGGCCAATTTGATATAATTATGAATTCCAAAAATATAATTGGATCATGCTTGTAAACTGATCTGTTAATCTGGGCATGATTAGGTTATGATTAGGGCGTTGAGCCCCACCCCTTTGGTGGGTGGGGAATCGAGTATAAAAGGCAAGGCAAAGAACAGAGTTGAAGCAGTCTTTTGAGAAGCAGTTTTGAT
>JAQZBX010019255.1:0-33946 GCA_029593785.1 Cabassous unicinctus
GAGGTTGTGAAATTGGCCCCTTGTGATTAGGGGACTTTGGCACACGGATGTGGGGCCATTGAATGATGTACTTCCATCCTGTGCTCAGAGTGACTCAGATTTTGTCAGCCCTCGGGAAATTTGGACTTTGAAGGAGGGCCCTGGCTTCAGAAAAGAGAGACAGGAATAATTGACAGCCACTCTGGCCTCTCCTGAATATTAGCAACTCGTTAAACCTTAATTATTAAAAAAAAAAAAAAAAGCATTCCTTTTCCCTCCAAGGTAAGCTGTGGCCACCTGCTGTGCAGTGACATTTCTGGACAGTGAGGACAGCAGCTGGGCTGTGAGCTTGCCTTAAAGTTGTCCATCTTACATAATAATGCTCAGAGCAGAAAGGAGCGACTGGAGTGTGATTTGATCAAGGGCTGTTTGTTCAGCATTCCAGTAATGGGAGGTCTATATTAATTGGTCATATTTCATTCTACAGAGTAATGGAATAGCAATGCCTTATAGCAGACTAGCAATGCAGTGGTTTATGGTTGATAAAGGATCCTCAGCCACTATGCCATTTGATCCTCCTGGCGAAAGAGATGAGGGCACCAGTTCCTAGAGGTCACGGCTACAGCCACACACCCCGATGCCAGTTTGAACCCGGGTCTCATGAGTTTTCTTCCTCCTATCCTCCCCCTCCCTTTCCACCACCCCCAGGTTTGTGAGATCCTGAAGCACCTCTGAATCCGTCCAGGTGAGATGCAGTATGTTTTTAGCCCTGGAAGTGTTTTGCCGTGCTCAAGTGAATGTTCCTGTAAGAATGCCTTGCCTAACACTAAACCCTCTGATGCCCCATGCAAAAATGAAACAAAAACGCGGACTGGTCAAATATTTGTGGGAGTTTCTGCCTGCAGAGTCCTCTTCTGGAGAGCCCCAGGGCCCATGGCAGCTCTGTGGCCCTGAGAAGTCATGCAGGACGGAACTGTGTTTAACTTGGTTTAACCCATAGCGCCCCAAACTTAATTCGCCACAGACCCCCCTTTCCCTCCTGTATAACACCCTTCACCCCCTCCCATAGAATACTTGGGGAAATACCCCAAGAGTCTGTGAAAGTCTGTCGTTTACTATCTGGTCATTCTCTGGTCCCTGGAGTATTTGTGCATAAATGGGGTGGGCGGGGGTGGTGGTGTTTCATTGTAAATGTGACAAGAAAGATGATCCGAAGGACTTTCCCTGATCTTTCTGAAGACAGGAGAGTTCCACCTCCAGCTGCTTCCAGGGGCTCATTTTCTTTTGACTTTTCATCTGCCTTAATTTTTAAAAAAAGAAAAAGAAGAAAAGCCTTCATCTAAGCGTCTTTAAGTTTTGTCCAACCCTAGCCTTTCAGGAAGAGGGTCTAACCACCACCTCCCAAACCACCCCTCTGTGTTTAAAAAGGATCACCCATACCAGACTCTGAGGACGGCTTTCTTAGCAGAGTGTGCCCCTCTGTCCTTTGCCCTTCGGAGGTAGTAAATATTTGACCAGAAATTTAGGGTTAGACTCTGAAAATTCTGGCTATGACTATGAAGAAATAAAACATTTTTTTTTCTTTTTAAAGATTTATCTATTTATTTATTTATCCCCCCCTTGCTGCTTGTGTTTTACTCTGTCCATTCGCTGTGTGTTTTTTCCATGTCTGCTTATCTCCCCCTTGCTGTGAGGTCTTGCTGCATCAGCCCACCGCACCGCGCTGGCCGGCCCACTCTCACAAGGAGGCCCCGGGCAGTGAACCCGGGGCCTCCCGCATGGTAAACGGGGGCCCTATCGATTGAGCCACACCCACTTCCTGCTGTGAGGTCTTGCTGCATCAGCCTACCGCGCCGCACGGGCCAGCCTGCCCTCACAAGGAGGCCCCGGGAAGCGAACCCGGGGCCTCCCATATGGTAAACGGGAGCTCTATCCATTGAGCCACACCCGCTTCCGAAATAAAACATTTTTGATTGACCTAAACTGATGGGGTGTTTGGTCGAGAGAGAAGTATTAACAAGAAGCGGCATTTGTTGTCATTCTTTAAAAAGACTCTCTTGAGCCAGCCAAGAAACTCAGGTGTGGGAAACTAAGGAATGTGTTGATTCTGCCCACACATTGGAAACAGTATGTCTGCTCAATGGGGAAACAGGATAGCGCCTTGCGAAGGGCGTTAGACAGAGAGGACGGCATCTATTATCAGCCCTTTGTTCAGCCTTGGCACAAGGCTCCCTCTGCATCCCAGTTCTTATCCTCACCCTGGGAGACACCTGTATCCAGAGGACATCTTCACTCCCAGCTGCTGGCATCATTTCCAGCAATCTTCTCCTGTACCCACCTTTGGTACCCTATCCCATGGCCACCTCCTGGACCTTTTTCTGTCACTTGGAACTGCTCCACCACAAAATCACTAGTCAAACAACTTTGGGGCATAACCTTCCAACTTTCCTGCTTGCTTATGGTACTGTACCCACTCTGACCATGCTTGACCTCAGCAGGACCTTTACTTCTGTGCCCTTGGACCTCTCCCTTCTCCTGTGCTCATTTCCTTCGCTATTTAGTGTGAAGCCTAGAGTGCATCATTTCAAGCACTCTCTTGCCACTTTCATACTTGTGTGGCAGCAAGAAATATAAAAAGAAGATGTGGCTCAAGCAGTTGGGCACTCACCTACCACACGGGAGATCCTGGGTTTGGTTCCCAGTGTCTCCTAAAGTAGACAAGCAAGACAGCAAGCTGATGCGACAGGCTGGCGCAGCGAGCTGATGCAACAATATGATGCAATGAAGAGACACAAGGAGGAAAACTCAATGAGAGACACAATAAGCTGAGAGCGGAGATGGCTCAAGCAATTAGGCGCCTCCCTCCCACATGAGAGGCCCCGGGTTCGATTCCCGGTGCCTCCTAAAAAGAAAATGAGCACACAATGAACAGACACAAAGAACAGACAGTGAGCGCAAACAATGAGGGTGGTGGTGGAAATAAATAAATAAAATAAATCTTTAAAAATATATATATATAATTTACATTATTACTTGGGAGTCAACTTCATATCTATACACACACACACACACACACACAAATACAAACATACATGCCTAGGCTTATCCCAACTTTAACACAATCATAATTATCTTAAAACCTCTCCCTGGACATATAATTCATAAAACTCTAGCCCTATTTTTCTCCTCACCTTCACTGAGCTGTTGCAAGAGCCATCTATGTGAACTGTATTAGTTTCTCATTTCTGCTGTAATAAATGACAACAAACTTAGTGGCATGAAACAGCATGCACTTACTCTCTTACAGTTATGGAGGTCAGAAGTCTAAAATCAAGGTGCTGTCAAGGCTGCATTCCTTCTGGCTTCAGGGTAGAATTGGTTTCTTTGCCTTTCCCAGCTTCTGGAGGCTGCTGGCATTCCTTGGGTCATGGCTTCATCTCATCAACCTCTGATTCTGTCGTCGCATCTCCTTTTTCTGACTTTGACCCTCCCTCTTATAAGGACCCTTGTGATTATGTCAGGCCCACCTGAATAATCCAAGATAATCTCCCATTTCAAGATCCTTAACTTGACCATGCCTGCATTTTCACGGGGTTCTGGGGATAAGGAGGTGGACATCTTTTGTGGACCAATATTCTATCATAAACCATTTTTTATTTCCTCAACTTCCACTTACTTTTTAGTCTTTTCCAAACAAGCTTCTCTCCCCACCTACCATCCCCAAATTGTCCTTGTTATCTTCCATGTTGCTGAACCCATTGGATGGTTGCCATTCTTCCTGACTGTTCTAGTCTGCTAGGCTGCCAAAGGCAATATACCAGAAATGGGTCAGCTTTTACAATGGAAATTTATCATCTTACAAGCTTGCAGTTCTGAGGCCATTAAAGTGCCCAAATCGAGGCATCATCAAGCTGATATCTTCTTCCTGAAGACCAGCTGCTGGCAATCCTGGACTCCTCTGGCACATGGCTAGGCATATGGCATCATCTACTGGTCTCTCCCTTCTCTTTTGGGTTTCATTTCTTCCAGCTTCTTGCTTCCATGACTTTCTCTTTTTTCTTCACCTGAATTTCGTTCTCTTATAAAGTATTCCAGTAAGAGGATTAAGACCCGCCCTGAATGAGGTGGGTCACATCTTAACCTAAGATCTGACTTGCCAGAAGACCCTACTATAATGGGCCCACTCCTACAGGAATGGATTAACTTTAAGAACATATTTTTCTGAGGTCCATACAGCTTCAAACCATTATCCTGACCTCTTAGCAGCTTTTGACAGGTAGGGCAAACAGAATTAAGTCTACGGAGGCGCCTGTGGGGGACCATAAGCATATGGGGGAGTGTGATGGTTTGTGCCCCCCAGCAGGTCCTGCTGTCCCTTTGGAGGCATGTCCTATGTGAATATTGTCGGCTGCTGAAGGAGGTGTTTCACAACTCCCTCCTCTACAAATTGTCCAAAAAGGATCCATAATGTCTAGACTTTCTTTATTAGCTTAAAACTTTTTGCAGGTGGGGATTTTTAAAAGCAAATATTTGTATTGATGTAAATCCTACCTATAAAGAAGGGCACAAATCATAAGTGTGTAGCTTGGTGAACTTTTCAACAAAATAGTAAAGCATGTATCTACCATTCATATCAAGAAACAGTTTAGAAAAGAAAAAGTAAAAAAAAAAAAAAACCATAAACACAAAAGAATAAAACAAATAGAAAGGAAAAACATATTTAAAAAAAAAAAAAGAAATACTGTTGCCAGCTCCCCCAAATTCCCCCTCACATGCCCTCCCTGTCACTGGCCCCTCTCCTCCCTAGGGTAACCTCTCTCCTGGGACAGCAGAGGTATGTTTTTGTTTTTGTTTTTGTTTTTGTTTTTCATTTTGCTAAAACACTTTACGTTTGTCTGTATAATCCAGATGAACAAAATCTGACAGCTGCAAGAAAATAGGGTGCTGATTTCTGTACAGTCTACAGTCACCACCAGGGTCTGTACAGGACCCTGCCAACACCTTGACAGGGGTGGGCTGGGGCCCCGCGGGCAGCCCAGCTGAGCCCCGAAGTCAGAGTTTCTGCAGTGCCTTTTTAAGAACATCCCTCCGTGGTCCTGCATGTGGACTCTGGTGGCTGGGGCCCCACCATGTGGCCACCGCTCCACCACCCCCTCCCCAAGCCCCACGTGACAGGGTCTGGAGGGCACCCGTGCCCCGAACAGCTGGGCCCAGGCTCAGCACCGGCCATGCTGATGCTGCCGGGCCCACCTCTGTCTCCTGCCAGCCCCCAGACAGCCCTGCCCCTGAGGGAAAGCCCTGGAGAGACCCCCCTTCGTCCTCCCTGGCCGCAGGGGATTGTCCATCATGCCCTGGGCCCACCCGCCAGGGCCAGAGATGCCTGGTGACCCCAGCTGTGCCCTTGGGGAGATGTGGGCCAAATCAGGGTCTCCCTCCAAGTTTCAGACCCCCATCAGAGGTATTTGAGGAAGGAATCAGATTGAGTCTAAAGTGGAAGTTTTATGGCAAAAGCATCTTCCTTAGTACCTGTGTGGCACAAAGTGCAGAGAGCCTGGAAGATCTCACCTCAGTTCTGTGGGTCAAGCTTCCGTCTCCAGAATGTTCTCAGAACATGGTTTGCAGAGGGACCCGGCCTCTGTGCTGCGTGCACATTCTGCTTGCATGTAAATGGTCCCACAGAGCTCGAGTTCTGTTTACTTGGGACGGGAGACATGGCGTAGACTGAAGAACGTTAATGGAGAAAACCCGACAGAGGTTTCTTCCTGCCTCAGGTAACTGACTGAAGGAGGCAGCTCTTCCCTCTGTGTATCTGGGACCCAAGCCCTTTCCGTCTTGAGGCTTCGCTGCCCCAGGGCCTTGCCATGTCCTTCCTCCCACCAGAGTGGCATGGGGCCATTTGGACAAACCATGAGAATTCATTTAATGTTTTAGCCAGTCGGTCACTCAGCACGGTCCTGGTGAATGACGGGGTGATGGACAGGCCAGTTTTAATGAGGAGTGAAGAGAACTGAGTCCTGGGGTACCAGTTGGGGTGTTTCAGGATGGGTGCTAACCCAGCGGCAGCTTCACAGGGACCCTGAGTCCCCTGGGGCAGGGCAGGGCCCGTCACAGCTGCTGAGACCCCATAAAGAACGCTGAGATTTACCCTCCTCTGCTGTTTTATCTGGGGTCAGCCCACGTGCCCAGCAGGAAGGCCTTGACCACCAGGCCCTTGGACCACTGGCGGGTCTCTGCCTGGCCTTTCTGGGTCCCTCGCGGGTGCACTGTGAAAATGATGGTATTGTCCTGATGCACGCCAGGAGCCTGGTGTCAGTTTTGCTTCTCTAGTTAGACTTTGCTTCTCTTGGTGAACTTAATTCAGGGTAGCTGATTTCTTGGCCATTTTTCTGGTGGTTTTCGAGGGGGAGAGGCGAATAAAAAGGAGTTGCAGCAAGAGAGCTGAGTCTGAAGCCTGCCGGGGAGTGTTCCCAGCCTTCATCAGAGCATTCTGGATTGGGAAATGTGACAACCCGAAGGTAGACTGTCCCTGTGTCTGTTACTGTGAGTTTTGGGGAAGCCCAGGGAACTGGACTAGGTCCTTTTTGTCAAGAATCATGGCTCTGAGGAGGGTTTTGAAACCTAAAGAGGCATCACTGAAGCTCATCCACGAGGGACTGGGGAGTTTCGGAGCAGCCCCCCTTCGTCCCACCTCCTCCCTTGACTAGCTTCCAGTGAGCCGCATCCTCCCTCTCAGAGGCCACGGGCTGCCAAGCCGTCTCCCACACACCTCAGCAAAAAGTCCCTGGCTTTCCTCCCGGCCGCCTTGCTGTTGACCTCAAGAGGTGTGAGAAGGAGGAAGGGAATCTGCACTTGGAGGAACCTTCTTTCCTCCTTTCTGAGAACTGGTTTAGGGTTTTCATGCGGCTGCCAGGCCATCCTCATGACTTCTCAGAGCCCAAGGCCCATCGGACCCTCCACCCTGCCTGGGAAGTGGCCGGGGCGGCTCCCTCCCCCCGGCCCCCCTGCACTCCCTCAGAGCAGGCCCTGGGCCTGTGCAGGGCTCCTGGGGGTGCCTTCCTCTCCAGGGGTGCAGCAGGCCCCGGAGCCGGGCCCTAGAGTCAGACCATGTCCCCTCACTGCTCGAAGGCACAGCCAAGCGGGTGGAGGATGAGAGGATGCGAGTCCCTCGGGATGGGCATCTTCATGCCGAGGGATACCCCCTCGGAACGTTTTCCCGCTTTGTAGTGGTGCTTTGGGGCCTCTGGCCAACCCCTCAGCACTTCCTGTGGGGAAGAGCCCCCAGGTCACAACGGGCCACCCCAGGCCCCAGTTTCTAGCCCGTGAAGAGCGGCACCTGCCCCGCAGCCCAGGCCCTGCCCCGGGGGCCGCTGAGGAGGCTGTGCCCCACGTGCCCCTGGCTGACCACCCCTGTCCCCCGGGGCGCCCACGTCCTCGCGCTGGAAATCCACGAAGCGGTGGTGGGTTCCTGGGCCTCTTGTGACCCGCTGAGTCTTTTCCAGGTTACCTCACCAAGCTCCTGCAGAACCACACCGCCCACGCCTGCGACGGGGACCGTTTGCTTCTGCAGTGCCCCCGGCACTCTACCATCAGCGTCCAGTCGGCCTTTTACGGGCAGGACGACCAAATGTGTAGCTCCCAGCAGCCTGCGCCCCAGAGGACAGACGGCCTGACCTGTGCGGCAGCCACCACGTTGCAGGTATTGCCTCTCGTCGATGTAAGAGGATGAAATGGTTTCAGTTCTCTGTAAGCCTGTGGGCCTGTAGCTCACTCAGAGCACACCTGATCCAAGAAAACCCCAGTATATACAAATCACAAGCTTTGCTGTTTGCTTCGCAAAGAATTCCTTATTAAACAAGTGTAAATGGGAGCGCTCCCTGAATATTGGCAATATGGATTTGTTCCAAGATGTGCCTGCTACAGTAAGCAAGTCGCAAGCTTCTCCTCCAGGTCCACACGTCCAGCAAATACCCCAGTAGAAACGGAAGAGTGTGAATTCTTTAGTGGAAACCACAGGTGTCTCTGCGAGGCAGACGTCTCAGCTCATGTGATTATCTACAACCAGTGTCTTAGAGAATGTATTCGAGGGAGGGAAATATTGATACCTATCTTTCTGGATTTTTATGGTTTGCTTCTCCAGCTGTAGAGAATCACGTCCTTCTCATTGGAAACTACTTGGGGTCAGCCTCTGCTGATCGGTCCTTCTACTGTAAAGTGTCAAGCATTGGGGGTGGAAGGGAGACCCTAGGTCATTCTCTTTTTCTGCTGTTGTTGGCATGTTTAGGGAGATATTTGATACAGGAGGAGGTCTACACTAGTATTTCAGTGCTGATTTTAGATTACCTGTGCCTTTCAATTATCCAAGAAACTTCTCCATCCTCCCCAGCCCCTTAACCTTAATATCTAGTTAGCCCAGAGTACCAGGCCACTGGGCCTTGCATTTTTAAATGCTTCCCAAGTTCCAAGTGAATATGTTGAAGTGGAATGATTACGAGAAGTGGCAAATCATGAAGTCAGTTTAATTTTATCAGCCATGAGAAATGTGGGTAAAGATAATATTTATTAGGATAAATAAGGAGAAAGAGAATTAGCTTCAGTGCTATGTAGCTCTCCTAAGGCCTAAAGACAGGAAGCAAAAAGAATATGAGGTCTCCAGATTGGAAAGAAAGAAGTAAAACTAGTACTATTCACAGCTGACATCATCCTATATATAGAAAACGAAAATCCCAAAGAATCTACAAAAACATCGACTAAATCTAATAAATGCATTCAGCAAATTGGCAGGGTACAAGAACAATACACAGAAATCACTGGTGCTTCTATACACCAACAATGAACAATCTGAAAAGGAAATCAAGAAAATGATTCCCTATACAATAGCAACTAAAAGAATAAACTATCTAGGAATAAATTTAACCAAGAATATAGAGGACTTGTATATGGAAAACTACAAAACATTGTGAAAAGAAATCAAAGAAGATCTAAATAAATGGGAAAATATCTTATTCATGGATTGGAAGACTTAATATTATGTGATACACAGATTCAATGCAATCTCAATAAAAATTCCAGCAGTCTTTTTTTTTTTTCTTGCAGAAATGGAAAAGCTGATCATCAAATTCATATGGAATCATAAGGGTCCCTGAATAGTCAAAAACATTTTGAAAAGGAAAAATAAAGTTGGAGGACTCACACTTCCTGATTTCAAAACTTATTATAAAGCTACAGTAATCAAAACAGTGTGGTACTGGCATAAGGGCAGACATATAGACCAATGGAACAGAACTGAGAGTTCAAAAATAAACACACACATCTATGGCCAATTGATTTTCACAAGAATGCCAAATATACTCAATGGGGAAAGAACACTCTTTTCAACAAACAATACAGGGGAAACTGGATATCCACATGCAAAAGAATGAAAATGGACCTCTACCTCATACCATATAAAAATTAACTTACAATGGATTGACAACCTAAATATAAGACCTAAAACTATAAAACAGAAGAAAACACAGGGAAATATCTTCAGGACCTTTAATTAGATGATGGATTCCTAGACTCTACCAAAAGCATGAGCAACAGAAGAAAAAATAGATAAATTGGACTTCATCAAAATTTAAAACTTTTGTACATCAAAGGACATTATCAAGAAAGTAAAAAGACAACCTACAGAATGGGATAAAATATTAGGAAACCATATATCTGGTAAGGGTTTAATATCCAGGCTAAGTAAAGAACGCCCATAATCCATCAACTGAAAGACAACTGAATTAAAAAATGGACAAAGGACTTGAATAGATATTTCTCCAGAGAAGATATACAAGTGGTCAATAAGCACATTGAAAAGGTGCCCAACATCATTATCCATTAGGGAAATGCAAATCAAAACCACAATGAAATACCATCTCACACTGACTAGAATGGCTATTATTGGGGGAAAAAATACAAAGCAGAAAATAGCAAGTGCTGGAAAGGATGCAGAGAAGTAGGAACTCTTCTACATTGTTCATGGGTATTTGGAATGGTAGCTGCTGTGGAAAACAGTTTGTTGGCTCCTCAAAAATTGCCTGGCAATCCTACTTCTAGGTATATACACCCAAAAGAATTGAAAGCAGGGACTTGAACAGATCTTTGCACACCAATGTTCATAGTGGCATTATTCACAATTGCCAAAAAGTGGAAGCAACCTAAGTGCCCATTCACAGATGAATGGATAAACAAAATGTGGTATATACACACAATAGAATATTATTCAGCCATAAAAAGGAATGAAGTTCTGATACATGTTGCAACACAGGTGAAATTTGAAGACGGCATGTTGAATGAAACAAGCTACACTAAAAAAGGACAAATGTCGTATGATCTTTCTTCTATGAAATAACTAGAATATGCACATTCTTAGAGACAGAAAGCAGAGTATGGGTTACCAGGGTCAGGGGGAAAAGGGGAATGGGGAGTTATTGCTTAAGGAGTGCAGAGTTTCTGTTTGGGGTGAAGGATGAGTTTTGGTGATGGTAGCACAGCACCGTGAGTGGGATTAATGCTCTTGAAGTGTATGCTTGGGTGTAGTTGGGATGCGAAATTTTATGTTGTATATGTATTGCCACAATTTTTCATTTGTTTGTTTTGTTTTTAGGAGGTAAGGGGGGTTGAACCCATGACCTCGTACATGGGAAGCAGGTGCTCAGCCACTTGAGCTACATCCGCTCCCTGTGTTGCCACAATTTAAAAAACAGAGAGACTAAATAGACAATGACAATTAAATGCAACACATATTCATCTGGACTGGATCTAATTATGGAGGAGAAAATGCCCAAAAGACATTATTAGGACAATTGGAAAAATTTGAATATGGACTGTATACTTTGTATCAGTGTTAAATTTTTTAAACTTAAACTTGATAGGTGTATTTATGGTGGTTATATAAGTTAGTATCCTTGTTCTCAGGAAATGTACACGAAAGTTTTAAGTATTAAAGCGCCATGTTGTATGCAACCAACTCCCAAATGTTTGGAAAATAGATAATTAGATAGATAGATGGATAGATAGATAGATATAATATGTGTGGCAGAATGCTAATAGTTTGTAAATTTGGGTATCTGGGGGGTACATTGAAGTTCTACGTATTGTTTCTGTATTATTTTTGCAACTTTTCTGTAAGTTTGAGTTATTTCAAAATTAAAGTTACACACACACACAATAGGATGGTTTTTCTGTGTCCTACACCCTTTATTGCTCTGATTCTGAGCATCATCGCATCCAGGTGGGCATGTTCTTGGTAAAAACACCAGTTGAGTAGCCCAAAGAATGTGTTTGAATTACTGCCTTAGACGTGGTTTTCATACTCCCTGGAGAGGCAGTATGTTTATTCTGGAAGCCAGCAGTTACTTTCCTTGCATGCCCCACCCTACCCCCAGTCATGCCCCTTGGGGCCAGCCTGTATTCATATGTCCCCCATTCCTCATCCCAAGGGTCCAGCCCACCCATCCCTGGTACCCAGGCCGCTTGCTGCCCTCCTAGGCATATAAAGAATGAAAACCAACCAAAAAACAAAAACACAAGAAAAAAGAATGTTGGGCCAGTGCCACAAGGGCGGAAGTGCCTGCACTGTGAAAATATGAACGCCTGGCACCCTGGAGACTCCACGCATGGGCGCCGCCCCCGTCCTCGCGCATGGTGCCTGCCTCTGCCAGCCAAGCCCGAGGGAAGATGTTCCCATAACCAGGCTGACAAGTTGGCATCTGTGAACATAATTCTGATTTTGGAGGGTTTGTTTGCCAGAAACATCCCCGTGCTCTGCTCTGTCACCCAGAGATGAAGAGATCCTTTCCACCACGTCTTTCAGCTTGTGTTTGGGAGCGAGGCAGGGTGCAACCTCAGAGGGCGATTGCTTGTGGGGGGCGAGAACAGGTCGATGTCCCCAGCAGACCCTCGGCTGTTCCCGCCATGACTGACTGTCAACAGCAAGTGCCCCCCTCTGCATTTTTCAGCTCATGCGGTTCAGAGCCAGCCCTGCCTTCAGGCCCGCTCTGCGGTTGTGCCGCATGGGACCCTCCAGCGCGTCTGGAGGCCGTGCCTCCTGAGGTTTCGCAGGGCTTCCCTGGGCGTTTTTCCGGATTGGACACACGTCTGTGTGAGCTCAGGTGACGGGCGACACCCAGTAGGGCCAGCGCACTCCACGGACATGTTCCATGGGCTCCTGCGGGAACGTGGCAACGCCACACGGCGCCTCAGAAAGGCCCGTGAATCTGCGCTACATTCAGGAATAACTGGAGTCTTGCTACCATTTTCACTGTCCTTGGTGTCCTTTTTACCAGAAGCAAATCTAGACCTCTGGATTTATCACTGTCCCGTTTGGGAACCTGAAGCCAAGGACAGCGACAAAATGCTGGGCCTTTCCATGGCTCCATGAGCCTCCAAAGCAGATTCATTAACAAGTGAGAGTTGAATGGGAAAAACCAGAAGAGAGAGAAAGGGATTTGAAGGAAAGCTTTCTTTTTTTTTGTGTGTGTTATGGTAACACATATACAACACAAAATTTCCCAGTTTAAACACTTTGACGTTTACAATGCAGTGGTGTTAGTTACATCACAAGATTGTGCTACCATCACCGCCATCCGTCACCAGAACTCTCCATTCCCCCCAACCAGAAACTCTCTACCCATCAAGCACCGCTTCCCGTTTCCCCCTCCCCATCCCGTCCCCAGGTAGCCTGTACTCTACTTTCTGTCTCTGTGAACTTGCATGTTCTAGTTATTTCATAGAAGTGAGATCATATAATATTTGTCCTTTTCTATCTGGCTTATTTCACTCAACGTGATGTCTTCAAGGTTTTTCCATGTTGCAGCATGTACCAGCACTTCGTTCCTGTTTATGGATGAATAATATTCCATTGTATGTGTATACCACATTTTTGTTTATCCGTTCATCTGCTGATGGATATTTGGGTTGCACCCACCCTTTGGCTATTGTAGATAATGCTGCCATGGCAAGTATGTACACATACCTGCCTGAGTCCCTGCTTTCTGTTCTCTTGGATATATATCTAGAAATCGGATTGCCGGGTCGTATCATAATTCTGTGTTTAACTTTTTGAGGAACCACCAAACTGTTTCCCACAATGGCAGCCTCATTTTATATTCCTGCCTGAAGGAAAACTTTTAAACCACATGCTTCAGAGAGTCTGAGTATGCCAAGTAAGAAAATTGCTCCACAATGGGGAAGTGGGCCCATGCCCTTGAGTATGGGGAAGGTGGGACTCATCCTTTTAATTTTTACCTTTTGGCCTGCATCATGGTTCAAAAGAGAAATCCTGGAAAGTGGATATGGCCCAACTGGGTATCCGCCTCTACCACATGGGAGGTCCCAGGTTCAGTTCCCAGTGCCTCCTAAAGAAGACAAGTGAGACGGAGAACTGACGTGATGGGCTGGCGCAGTGAGCTGATGCAACAAGATGACATAGTGAGATGACGCAACGAAGAGACACAGCGAGGAAACACAATGAGAGATACAACTGGCAAGGAGCACAGGTGGCTCCAGTGATTGGGTGCCTCCCTCCCACATGGGAGGTCCTGGGTTCAGTTCCGGGTGCCTCCTAAAACAAAAAAGATGAACAGAGAGCAGACAGCGAGCGCAAACAATGGGGGTGGGTGGGTAGAAATAAATACATTTAATTTAAAAAAAGAGAAAACCCTGGAAAAGGTTTAGGTTTCCAAGGCCTCCCCCAAATGCCGAGCTCTCCTGTGTCCTGTTTGGTGCCACTTCTAGGGATGAGCAGCCATGGTTATGCTTTCTGCTTTCCAGAGTTCTCTCAGCTTTGAAAAGGGTGGGAAACCTCTCCTCGGAGGATGCCTGACATCCCTTCAGCCTGGTACTCTATGACCCTCTGATCCGTGCTCCTGGCACCGCTGCAAGGCAGAGCTTTTGCCAAAGGCTCAGCAGCGGTGCCAGTGGAGGCTAAGTGGAGGCTGGTTTGCTGTTGGGAGCTGGCGCCCTTGGGTCAGGTTTCTTCCTTTGGGAAAGAGAAGGGAGCCAGGGAGCTAGCCCCATTACCCCCATGGGTGAGCTTCCATCTGGGACACAGCTCAGGTTGGCATGATCGCCTTTGGCGGGAACTCTGGGCCAGGTGGGGTGGCGCCCCTTCCTCTTAGAGCCAGAGCAGCCCAGGCTTGGGGTCTCACAAACACTGTGTGCAGTTTTCAAGTCTCTCCCTTTTCTACTCCCTCATTTTAGAAGGTGCTGGATGAGTGCCAGAACCAGCGGGCCTGCCACTTCCTGGTCAATAGCCGTGTTTTTGGACCTGACCTTTGTCCAGGAAGCAGTAAATACCTCCTGGTCTCCTTTAAATGTCAACCTAGTAAGTAACTTATGTGGGGGAGCAGTGTATTTGGGGGTGTGGGTTTCCTGTTGCATTTGCAGGCCTGATGAAAATTCTCTGCCTCTTGGTGTTCGTGCAGTTTTGAAACTCGTCTCGTTAGGCATGCCGGGCGTGCATCCTACCCGGGTTTAAGTCTGTGTTTGTGCATGTGTGTGCAGTCTTACAAATCTCTGCATTTTAAAAATCCTTCCCAATAGCTAGCAATCAGTTGTACAGATGCTAAACATATCAGAGGTGGTGAGAGACTAAATTGCCTTTCCTCAAAATGAGGAACTAATTCTCTTTTTCAGAGGAAGTCTTGTTATGAGGCTGACCCCAACTGGAGGGCTGCTTGTTTTCCTGGGAGGGCCAACGGCTGTGGTTTGCCAACTGAGCCCAGCATTTTGGATCTTTATGACCTGTATTCTCCCCCCTCCAACTTTCATCTCCCAGGTTTGTTTCCAAGGAGAAAGAAGGAGCCCATGGCTGGAGCAATCGCTTTCATTTTGAGTCTTGTGCTTTTCCTCATTGCCTTTCACCATTTCTATTGCACGCAAGTTTTATGAGTGATTAAACTTCTGCAAAAAGAATATAATAATACAACTCGCAAAAATAATTGCTCTTTAATAAGTGGGTCCCACTTCCAGCAGAAAAGTTCTGCCCGAGAGACACTGTAGGCGATTGCAGGCTTAGAGCTTCCCGGGAATCCTCGGAAAAACTTGCTGAAAAGAAAGCACAGCAACTACGTTTAACCAAAAATGTAAACGTTGAGAATTTTAAAAGTCCCCCAATGCAGTCATTCTCATTTTTTGCACTTTGTCCTTTGTGGATTCCTGTCTCTGGAGCCCGCCATGCCCCAGACCCTGGCAGCGCAGGTGCCTGAAGGGGGCGAGAGCTTGGGCCACACGTGTGTTTCTGACTCCAGTTCACTGCGAAGGGGAAGCCCTGATCCTTAGAGCAGACTTCCAGGTTTTGTCCCAGGCCCTTCCCCTCCTGGGCCCAGATACCTGAGAACTGCCCCTGTGGCTCCGCCCCAGTACTGCGCAGGTGCACACGCACGCAAACACTGTTATAGGCTCACCGTGCTCGTGCATAGACACTTGCACATGCACATGTCACATGCACGTACACACACACTCGTGCACATGCACGTACTTGCACATACTATCACACACATACACACATATACACACATGCACACTTGCACACACATGCACATACACTCACGATGAACATAGACATTCACTTGAACTTACACACTATTGTCACAGTCACACACACTGTATTACACATATACGCTATCACAAACGTGCACTATCGCACACATACATGCTATTATATACACACACATACACTGTCACACAACACATACACACACATCCCATATGCTTTACCAGCCATACATGCACATACACAATCACATACATCACACATACTCACACACACATTACCCACATGCGCACTATCATACACACTTGCACACATATGAGCTACTGCACCCATATGCCGTATCATACACAAACACACTCACCCATACGTGCTCATACACACACTCATTCACATGTACACATGATCACAAACACCACAAGCAGCTGTGAACTTTGCAAACAGCCCAGCCTTCCTCTGTGAGAGCCTCTCTGGCATTCTCATCGACTCCTACCTCACCCCAACAGACTTGGAAAAATCACCTCCAGATCCCTGTTTTCTTAATCTCATCCCTCCAAGACTGAATCTGAAAAACGACAGTCTCAAATGCCTTTTTTTCTCTTCCGCCCCTCAATTCCCTCCTTCCATGGTTAAAAGGACAACCCTTTTAAAGCAGCCCTTGTTCAAAACGTTAACGATTGGAGAATCAAGGTGGTAGAATTGATGTTCTTTCATATCTTCTCTATGTTTGAAATGTCCCATCATAAAAATGTTGGGGAAAACCCATAAAGGGGTCCTCGTCAAATGGGGAAAATCTCGCATAAGTCACTTCAATGTGTGATTTAGTCCTTTTGTTCATTTCATTTCAACCAGCACTTAGTGAGCCCCTTCTGGGCCCAGGCGTGGGGCCGCATGCTGGCTAAGTGGGGACGCCACGCCTCGCCGAGGCTTCCTGAGTGCCAGTTCCATTCCGGGTGGTGGCCACACCACCCCCAGTGCAGTTTCCAGCTGAGTTTTCCACATAGCCGGTTCCTTCTCGTCCCCTAGGTTTTAGCCCAATCAGTGCCTTTCCAGAGAGGCCGTCTCTGTCCAAAAAGTCTCAGGCAGATGTCCTCCCTGCCCACCGTTCCATTGCACCATCCTATTTTATCTTCTTCGCAGCTGCTGTCACCATTTGAATTTCCCTGGCTTACATGCTCCTTGTATGTGATTCACCCCCACCTGTCAGAATGTCTCTGGTTTGTTTACCTGTAACCCCAGAGCAGTGGGCGCTCAAAATGTATTTATGGAAGAAATAAGCACCTGGCATGGGCTGGGTACTGTCCCAGTCACTGAGGAAGCACAGGTGAGCAAATCTGGAGGAGTCAGGTAGCAACTGTAAGAATTACTTTAACTTGCTCTTGGAATAGGAGCCACCAAGTTTTACACTATTAAAGAAATTCTTACTAAAGTGTGAATGATTGAGAAGTAGTGACAGACCAGGTGGTGGAAGTCAGATGGGAATGGTCTGCGCAGGGTACAGCGTTTTAAAACACAATAAAAGTGTGTCTGTCTGCATTTTAGTGTCTGGCCATCGTAAATGCTAGTAATAAAATACTCCATCACTGCCCCCCTTTGAAAGGGCTACTGCTGCTGGGCATATGCATATGTGCGTTATAAAAGTGGAACTGAGCGGCCCATCTAACTCTCTAATCGGTGGGATTTGGAGAGAGAATGTTCTTGTTCTTTTAAGCGGTCGGGTCCTGCCTTCTCTCAGGTTCCCTCCACTCTTCCCACCTAAATCCACAGGAGGGCTCGGCTCGGCAGCTTCTGGAAGGCTGCCCACACCTTTTCCAAGCGGAGACCCACTGAGAGCTCCGACTGAGCTCTAAAACACATTTTAGTCCCCTGAGAAAAGTGGCAGCCATGCTAGTAGTTCCGGGTTTTGAAACCCAGAAATGTTGCTCTTAAATGACAGTGAATTCGCATGTTCCCCAGGAACCAAGTGACTCAGCGTACCACAGCAGTCACCCCAAGGACGTAACGTGACACTCACAGGCCCCCTCCCTTCCAGGAGATGATTTGCCCATAATCTGGGCACAAAATCACGGGCAACCCGGCAGGAATCTGGAGGCCTTACATGTGGGTGTTGGGTTACTCTGGGTTAGTTTTGCCAGCATCAAGGCTACCTTTAATAAACAGATTCCATCAATCGAAAGGAAGTGGCTAATAAAAGCATTTCACAATGTACCTTGACAACTCTTGTGATTTTTGAAGATTCTGATTAAAAAAAAAAAAAAAGAAACCATGCTTGTTAAAAACGAAAAACAAAAACAGCTCAAAACAACCTTTCCAGTTCACTGAGATAAGGGTTGGTTTTCGTCCTGCCTCCCGCCCCCCTTCTTGGCTAGCTGTGCCCGGGAAGGCATTCTTCACATTTTTCCATATTCTGCCATTTGGAAAGGTGCTCTGGCTCTTTCCGTAGGTCTCCCTTTGGCCTTGTTTCTGCCCCAAAGACCATGGTTCACTCTGTGCCTTTGAAGTCAGGCAAAATTTCGGTGTTGATGGGATTTAGCATCTACTAATAAACAGTCTTGAAAAGCCGATGCCAGTGTGGATATGACTCACCAAAATGAATTAAACTCTCCGATGTCAGGGTCAGACTTAGTGTTCTTTGTATTTAGAAAAAGAAAACAAAACTTTTCTTGACTCTAAGTTTAAGCTGTTTTATTAAGATTCCCAGCTCCCATGTAAAAGCCATTCTAAACGTTTTGCTCACTCACCACTTTAATTTCCCCTCACGATAGTCCCTTGTGCAGGCTAAAGTAAGAAAGAGGATTTTTATTTTTTATTTTTATTTTTTTTAGCATCTGGGTCTGGAACGTGGTCTCTGCTCAGCAACTTTCGTTAATCTTATAGGTTCCCATCGTCATGTTTTAAAGATCAGTGCCAAAGTTTATCAGCCCCAATCTTGATATCCTAAAAAAAGCTTGCCTTTCTGCAGCCCAAAAGTTTGGTCTCACAGTTGCCTCTGCTTTGGGTAGAAAGGTTTGGGAATTTGTAAGTTACAGAAAGGCGGGGTTTATATTTGGCGATTATTTTCTTTTGTGTTTCAGGTTTGTAGCTTAAGCCTCACTGATTCTGGGACACCAAGGCCCAGTCAGCCTGGCGTCCCTGGAAGGCTTGAGGCTCACCGTGCAACCATAGTAAGAAAAACAGCACATACACTCACCTGAAGTGTTCACTAAAATCACGAAGCAGAGTTTATCCCCTCTGTGTGCAATGCACTCCGATGTTTTCCAGACTACTGCATTCTTTATTTTTTTTTAAATTTCTGGTCCCAATTCACTAAATGGATGGCATGACCCACTAGTGGGTCTGAACACTCAGATCAAAAAACCCTGGCTTGAGGGGCACCTGGGACCTGTGATCTGCCTCACACCTCCAGTCCAGGAAAAGAGCGCACAGGAAGCTGTGAGCAAGCAAAAGAAGCGGGAGGTGCTGGGGTGTAAGGCTTCCCTCTCCAGCCCAGGCCAGCCCAACACAGCCTGAGTGGCCCACGGGGCTTCCCTGTTTGCTGTGAACTCCCATGCTTTGCTTGGCACAAAATGTGCCTGTTTGCTAGGTGGCTCCTGTTTAAAATAGGAAAAACCAGGCCGTGGGGTGATGGAGTAAGACAAGTGCATTTTCATCACTTTCTTAAAAACAAGGTTGTTGGGGGGTGGGGTGGGGGGTGGCATTCCACGCATTAAAAAAAAAAAAGACCATAGTCCACTTTATATTTTGCTTTTTTTTATTGTTGTTACATTTAAAAAAGTGACAGACTAGGAGGAGATAGTCATGACAAAAGGTAGTATCCAGAATATAGACGTCATTCCTACCTTTTTAAAAACCCATAAAAATACAATGTACTATGAAGACGTGGCTCACAGAGGGCGGTTTTGAGTGTGAATATGTGAATTTGCAGTGTCGGGGACACCGTGGGCAGGCCTTCTCGGGCTGCAGCCCCCGGGGTAGGGAGGACTTGGAGATGAGCGGCCAGCACCTGGGCGGTGCTCGCAGATTCCTTCCGAGGGACGCTGATGGTGCCGCCGATTTTTGTTTCTGCTTTAGATGAGTTAAAAAACAAGACGGCGTGTGAAGACGAGGAGCTCAAGCTGCACTGCCACGAATCCAAGTATCTCAACATCTACTCCGCGACGTACGGCAGGCGGGCCCAGGAGACGGACGTCTGCGCCTCGGAAGCAGAGCCTCTGCCCCCCTTTGGTAGGTGTTTTGATGGGGCCACACTGATGGGATTCGGGCCCTGGCTCCCCGGGGCAGGGCCTGGATCGGACGGAAAGCTGAGTGTCGGGAGGGACCGCCTTGCCCAGGCCGGGCCTCCTCCTGCCCCACGGTCCCAAGTCCATCAGCTGTTCAGTCATTCCACAAGGAGTAGTAATGAGTGCCTGCTGTATGCTGGCCCTGCTCTAGGCATGGGGGAGTCATCAGTAGCCAAAATGGGAGGCAGTGAGAAAACAGATAATAAGCAGGTAAATATGTGGTTGTCTGTCGGGTGCAGCAGACGAGTGTGGAGGAGAAAAGCAAATCGGGGAAGATGGGGAGGCCAGGGGTGCTCTGCGGGGAGGAGCCGTTTGATAGCGCAGGCTTGAAGGAGGCCAGGGAGCGAGCCTCGGACACCTGGGTGAGTGTGGCCAGGAAGAGAGGAGCCAGGGCAAAGCCCTGACGCCGGGCCACAGCCAGGCCGTCCGGTGTGGACAAGAGCTCGGGGAGACCTTCTTAGCAGCCTGCCGTTAGGAGCTGAGAGGCCGGCCTGACAGCTCCACCTCCAAGTCATCCTGCCTGAGGGTCCCGCAGCTGCCACAAAGCACCGTTTAAATGCCTAAACCAGCAGACTTCTGGTCTCCCAGCTCTGGAGGCCAGAAGTCCCAGTTCCAGGTGTCCGTGCTCCCTCGGAAGGCTCCAGGCGAGAATCTGTACACGCCTCTGCCTGTCATCGCATGACGTCCTCCCTCCACCTCTCTGTCTGTCTGTGTCCACATTTCCTCTTGTAAGAACGCCACTCATGCTGGGTTAAGCACCCACCCTCCTCTTGTTATGACCTCATTTTAACTTGCTGAATTCCATCCGTAAGGACTTAATCAGCAAACGAGGTACTGGAAAGTAGGACTTCAAAGTCTCTTTTGGCGGAGGGAACACAGTTCGATCCATAACACACCCCAACCTGGGACGGTGAAAAGCCTAGATCTCCACCTGCCGCGTGGCCAGAGTGAGCAGCCCCTGCTGTGAGCCGGCCAGAGGAGCCGCACGTTACCAACCAGACGTCAAGTGAGCTCCTTCACGTGAACTTGAACATTAACTTAAAAAGGCATGAGTAATGTCTTGAACCAGAAAAAAAAAGTGAATATAAGACTCCCTAGCTGCACAGGCAGTGTCTCAGGGGAGACGCGACAACAAGCAGCTCACTAGGGGTGTGAACCACCGAAGGCCTGGCACCCCACCTTCTGTCGAGGATGGCAGACCACAAAGGCAGGTGAAGTTAATTACATCTGCCCCCTGGGGCGGAGACGCCCCCATCAGGTGGGTCCCCTTAGTCTGTGGGGACCTTCTGTCCAGTTCCCCGTGAGTCCCCGAAACTGTATCCAACCCCTCACAAAATGCACGAGTTCAGAGCTGTGGCTTCCTAAGTGTCGCCTCCCCTCCCGGCTTCTCCCTGCCACTGCGTTCCATTCACTGCATCCACAGGCTCCCTACTCCCAGCCTGGCTCTCTCCCCAGCGAGGCCAGAGGCATCCTCTAAAAAGCAAACCTGGTCTCTGCTGTCCCAGCATCCTGCAGGGGCTCACACGTCATCTGCACTTGTTAGCTGACCTCTCTCCGCGAAAAGGGGTTCTTTTCCTAATGTTGGGGAGGGGCGCCCTGCTTCTCTGGATTACTAAATCTAACTGAGCCACAGGTGTTTGGGGTGATAAGTAAAGTCTATATCAACTGCTTTTTTTTTTTTTTTAATCTATATTTTAAGAGAAGTTTCAGATTATAGAAAAGTTACATCAAAAATATAGGTGCAGCCATTTGATATTGTTTATGAATACCAAATATAGATATTGGATTATGTTTGTAAACTGGTCTGTCCCTCTGGGCATAGTAGATTATATTGGATTCAGAAGTTTCACTTTTACTTGATTAAACAATGATTAAGGCTTTGATTGGGCCACGTCAGTAGGACATTGAGTCCCTACCCCTTTGGTGGGCGGGGACTCACAGAAAAACCACACACAGTGAGGGAAGGTTGGAGTTTTGAGCTGGAGCCCCGGGAACTAAACACACAGGAGAAGAACACAGAGGACTAGAGACGGCTCCATGGACATGGCAGAGGCTCCAGGAAGAGAGATGAGCCATTAGCCTGATAGTTTACAGCTGGCCTTGTGGAGCGAGCAGAGCAGCTGAGCCTGGAGAGGAACCAGTCCGGGAGAGATACAAGACTTATCCCAGCCTACAGCTGATATTGGAAGAAGCTGGGACCACGGAGCCTTAAGAGGAAGAGGCAGGCTGAACCCTCGCAGACATCGCCCGCCATCTTGTGTCAACTGAGGGAAGTAACTTACGCTTTATGGCCTGGTAACTGTAACTTCTACCCCCAAATAAATACCCTTTATAAAAGCCAACAGATTTCTGGTATTTTGCATCAGCACCCCTTTGGCTGACTAATACAATAGGGGATTCCCATTTAACCCCCCACACACATTTTCCCCTACTAATAGCATCTTACATTAGTGTGGTACATTTGTTACAATTGATGAAGAAATATTGAAGCATTGCTACTAGCCAAGGTCTATGGCTTACACTTTGCACCGCACAGTTTTAGAAGTTTAACAAAATGTCTAATGGCCTGTATCTGTCATTGCGGTGTCATACAGAACAATGCCCTAAAAATGCCCCGTGTCACACCTATTCTTCCCTCTCCCTCCCCTCAGAACCTCTGGTTACCACTGTCTTTATATCCTTGTTGCAAGTTCTTCCATTGCTACAGTAATAAGTTTACTTTGGTCTGTGGTTGCATTCCCCCCTTATGTTTGTTCATTCCTCAATTTTGAGGCTTTTGGGCTGATGCTGCCCACTCTGCTTCAGATTGGGAGGGGGTCAGCTCCTCCTTTGAGCAGAGGAACTAAGTCTGCCAAGTAGAAAGATCTGGAGTCTGAATTCTTTGCGCTCAGTAGTTGGCTGCCTGACATTCCCAGTGAGTTGAACGGGAGTTGGGTTTAAAAGGGAAAAGTCACCAGCCAAAGGAAATGTTAGAGGACGCCATGGCCAAAAGACAGGTTGCCATAGAGAGCTGGAGGCGTCCTCAGGTCAGGCAGCCGCCCGGACGCCAGGAATAAGCCTTGTTGACGCCTGAACGGTCTGCAAAGGGAAGACTGGACGTCCCTTGACTCAGGTTGCAGAGCCTGATGCTGGCCAAGACAACCCGCTCGTCTTTCCCCTTCCCCTCCCTCACGGCACTCTGCTAGTTGCCCCTGTGCACGGGTGAGTTTGCTGCATTCACGAGCTGCTGCCCAAATACCAGAGACCTTCTTGCCGTGGCCTCTGGAGTGGGAAGAGGCTCAAAGGAAATATCAGAGGAGCGTCCACTTCACCCCCTCCCCTCTGCCTCACCAGAATGGACTCTGTTCTCACCTTCCAGGTTAGTGCTAAACCCCTGTGTGCTTAACTGCAAACCACCCGTTTTCCCAAGCTGACCCATTTTCTAGATCTAACTGAATGCTAAGAAATCCCTCCCTCCCTGGCCCAGGGAAACTGTGCGTTTAGGTTTTACCTGCACTTGGCATGTACCCTTCATACCTCCCAACACACACACACACACATTCTCATCAGTTTATCCCTTTTGTATAAACCTGCTGTATTGTCCACCTTAAAGAGCACAATCTTTTGGCCCATGGACCACCTGTCTACAACCTCCCCAATTTCTGTGTGCTCCTCCCCAGGATGGTCTCTGCTCCTGCACCCCGCATCCTCTGCTGCTGCCAGCACACTCCAGGACCAGTGGGCCATTACGTGGCCTCCCCACCTCCCCACTCCCCACTTACTTCTCTCCTTTAGTCCCTTTTCTCTTAGCAACTAGAGGGATGTTATTTCCCTATATCGGAAATATCCCCTCACTGCTCAAAGCCCTGGCTACCTTGGCCTTCTTTTTCCCCCTGAAAACACCCCACACTCATTCCTGCCCCAGGGCCTTTGCACAGCGTTCTCACCCTGTATCTTCGTGAGGCTGGCTCCATCTTGTCCTCAGATGTCACCCCAGAGGGGTTTCTCTGAATCCCCTGACAGCTTGTTGCCTGGTCCCTGCCGTCTCTCTCAAGCCGCCTCCTGGCTTGACAGTCTTCATAACATGGGAATGGTCGTTTGTGTGTTAATGGTCCGTCTCTCCAGGAGAAGGTGAGCTCTGCAGGGGCCGTGTCTGTCTCACTTCCTGCAGAATTCACAGGGCTTAGAGCAGTGCCCAGCACCCGAGAGCTAGGAAATGCCCGGATGAATCAGAAACCCCTCTAAATGAGACATCCACCCCTGTGGATGGACGGTGGCCCCTGGGAATGTGGGCCCTCTCATGAGATGCTGGAAATCTGGATTTATTATTTTCTTTAATGTGCAGTGTTCCTACTTTTAAAACACGGCGCAAGCCAAACAAAACACGCCTCAGGCCACATCCGGGCCACGGGCGCCAGGGTGCAATCTCGGCTCTGCGCTACTAGTTATAATTGCAGCTCAGTCGCATTGCTTTGAAGAAGGAAAAGGCTATTTTTCTTCACCCCAGAGCCTGGCATACGCTTGGTGGGATGACTGTGTAAGGGCTGAGGGTCTCTGAATGGGGGGCTCTGCAGTTTCAGCCCTGGGACATCTGGTTTGAGAGGGTGACGTGTTCTTTTCCTCTTATGGATAAGGTCGAGTCCTGCAAAAGCCCGTCTGCTGCAGACCCCAGGGCCCACTTTGATCTCCACAGCGGCAGAGCGCAGCTTTAGTGCTCTGGCTCCTCCTCCTCCTCACTCTCTTGTTATATTTTACACAACCACCATAATAGCATTTAACCGAAATTAGAAGAAGATCCAGCCACAAACTTAACCCATCCCATGAACGGATGATCATTTTCCTGGATTTCTTTCAAGTCCCCGTCAATGGGCGTGCAACGCTCTAAAGCAGAAGCTGGTGCATTCTGCTTTTCTCGTTTACCCTTATACTGTTGCTATTTTTCCACGTGGCCACCAAATCCTAACAATGGCAGCCATGTCCTAATATTTTGCTAAGGGCATTTTATGTAGTTTACATAACTGCTCCCTGACTGTTGGATTTTTTTCACTGTTTGGGATTTTCCAATACTATACATAATGTGTAACGAGCTTCGGCTTGTATCTGCTCCTTTTTTTTTCCTCTGGGTCATTTCCTTGGAATCACTTCCCAGAGGTTTTATCACCAAAAGGGGACATGGGCTTTTTTTTTTACAGTTCTTCATATGTGCCACCAACGTTCTTTCCAAAACCTTTTTGTACCAATTTATATGCGTAGCTAGCAACGTACAGCCACGAGTTGCCCTGTGCCTTTGGTGGATTTTTCTTAATGCTTCTAATTTAATACATATAAAATGGCCCTTCAATATTGTTGTAATTTGCATTTCTCTGATTAGTAATGCCCTTAAACATCTCATGTTTTTGTAGCAATGGTATTTGCGCTTGCACATATTGCAAGCTTCTGCCCTTGGTTTCTGTTGGGATCTTTATGCTTTACAGGTTTTTATGAGCCCTTTACAGAGTAGAGAGATTAACCCTTGGCAAGCTTTTTCTGCTGCAGATATCCCACCCCCACAGAACATTTTGTTATATAGGACCAATTACTGGTTTTGATTCTGTGTAGTTCCTGGGTAGGATGAGGTCGAGATAAAGGGGCTGCCGGCTGTGGAGGGGCCCACCTGGCGGAAGCTGGTGTTCCTCCACAGGTGTGAGCACCGTCATGCCTCTCCCCCAAGCCTCCTCGGGGTCACCTGAGGCCTGGCTGTCAGTAGCTCCCCTCACAGGACTTCTGCTGGGCATTCCCAAGGGTGTGCAGGTGCTCGCACCTGTTCTCAGGAAAGCCTCTGAGTCCTGGGCCCTGGGGAAAGGGGGCAGTGCCCCAGTGTCCTGTGTGTGATGCCCTAAGCTGGTCCCATCTGAAAGGTACCAGGGCAGGTGAGGATGAGGGCCGGCAGACGCTGAGGCGGGCAGCAGAAGTCACACACCATGCCTGGATTGGAGCTTCCCAGCCTTTTCCCATCATCGCACATTCAGAGCATTTTATTTGTATGGCACAGGGAGGTCAAGAGAGGAGGCTGCTCGGTGCCCAAATCCATAGCCGGGGGGCAGCCCGAGGCCTGAGGAGGAAAGCACCTCAGCACACCTGTGTTCCTTCGCTGCTGAAGTGGGGAAGTTCTGCCCTGAAGATGCACTTGACTTCAGGGGATGGAGATAACACATCAAGGCCCTTAGACTTTCACGGACATCCTCCTCAGGAGCCTTCCAACTTCTGCCCGTGGAACCCACGCCCACATTTTTGGATTTCTGTTCCCATAGCACCCCACTTCCAGGCATCCAAACGTGTGTGAGTTATTTATTGTTATATAGTAAAATACCTTAAAACAATGAAAAGCATTTATAGTCTCAGGATTCCTGTGGGACAGGAGGTCTCCAGGAGTCCCCTGAGGTTGTAGCCAGGACGCTGCCCGGAACCGCAGTCATCAGCAAGCTTGACTTGAGTTCCAAGGCGGCGTCCTCACGAGGCTGGCGGCAGTGCCGGTTGTCGGCGGGAGGCCTCGGTTCCTCTGCAGCTGGGCCCCTCCACAGGCTGCCTGAGTCCTCACAACGTGGCGGCTGGCTGCCCGGGGAGAGCGATCCCAGAGAGCAGGTGGAAGCCGCACGTCATCGCCTCCACCATATTCTCCTGGCCACACCGACTTGCACTGACTTGTGGGGGGAGGGGAGGCTTAGCAAGGGCATAAATTCTAAGAGGCTCTGCGGGGGCCGTGCCATCTAGCCAAACAAAAGAGCAAGTCTGTGGACCTTCTTCAGAAAGTGGCATCTTCCAGCCACGCAGGTGCTGACAAAGCCAGATCTGACGTCATCTTGAGGGCAGTGACCCAACAACATTTCTGAAAGGCCCTATAGAAACTCAGCCTCATCGAGCTTAGGCCTCACCCAACAGAGGACACGTGCAAAGGTAGGATTCCTCCGCAGCTGGAATCCTACAGGTTCTTTAGTCCCAAATGAACACCAATGAAACTGCATTTTGACACCAGAGGTGGGGGCATGAATTTGCAGGGCTCCAGAAAGTTCCTCGGCCAAACGTCCGCCGAGCATGTCATTTCCTGCTCCAGTTGCATTTTCTGGGTTGGCTCCAGGGAATCTGCTACTTCCTTAAAAAGAGAATGAACACACACACACACACACACACACACACACACACAATGGGCCTCAAAATGGCTACGGCCGCCACCAGGCCAAGTGTGGGCAGGCCTGGACTTCTCAGCCAAAGACGAAGGTGCCAGGCCCTCCTGCTGCCAAGACAGCTCCACTTAAGAGCACCCAGCCCAATTATCTAAATAAACAGGTTGTAAAGAGCTAGTAACTTAAGTTTCAGTGTTACACAGTAGCCAAAAAAAATAAAAAGCAAAATGGTTGAATATCTTGTTATCACATGAATTGGGAGTGGAGGGAAGTCGACGGCCTGAACTACAGTTAGCCGGGAAGAGAGGACACAAACAAAATCAGCCTAGCAGGGAAGTATCCACTTAACAATTTAATCCTGCAAACAGCTCAGCGCTGTGTCAGCAAGGATCTGCTCATAACCGAATCAGACCTGGATTACCTTGGGCCTCCTCCTGAGCACACACTGTGGTTTCCTCCACTCTCACCAAGATAAATTCTTTCACTCCTGGGGTAACTTAAAAGTGCAAACACATGCCCAGTCTAAGTCGCTAACTGTTCACAAAACCTCCTGGGCTGGTCAAAGAGGATTGTGATTTTATGACTGGGAGACATTTTTTTTTTTGTTAGCCTTAAAGGATATGGTCAAGTGTATGTCCTTAAACTCCAAGAAAACATAAGGCTTTGGGGCATTTTTATGCAATTTTGGCAGGAGTATGAATTGGTACAGCTTTTCTAGAAAACATTTTGGCAGTATGTATCAAAAAGCCTTTATAATTTGAATGCCTTTTTAAAAAGAATTTGACTACCAAGAATTCCTATGGAAACATCTGAGCTCGTGAGAAAATATTTAGCTCCAAGGATGTCCAGCATAGCATTGTTTATAATATTAAAAAACAGAAATAATCTAAACGTTCAACAGTAGGGCATTGTGAATAGAGTTGGTACATCCATAAAATGAAAAACTACAGCTCTTTAAAACGATGATCCCAAAATAAACAAATGAATAAAATATTACAATTAGCAGTAAGGGTCATAAAAGAAACAAGGGCTTTTAAAGTTCTACATATTTTACTTCACCTGTATGCAGGACCAACTACTTGATTTGCAGGACTCAGAGCAGAATGAAAAAGCAGGTCCTCCTGTTCAGAAATATTTAAGGATTTTAAATGTGATAGCTGAGCATTAAAACAAGCTCAGGGCCCTTCTAAGCACATGCCATGAAGCCACCTCTGCCTGCGTGGCACTTCACCCATTTGGGTGCTTAATGAGAAGCAATCGGAGGTGCTGCCTCCATTTGATTTGAAATCCAGCTCGGTAGATGTGGATGGGTTGAAACCAATCTCAGGGCTGCATTGTCAGGTTCTGAGCTGACGATGGAAAAACTGACTTTGTCGTCCAGGCTGAGGAGGATGTCTTGTTAGGGATGGCGCCATCTTGAACACAAGACGTAGCAGGGCCATGGGTGGGCACCTATGGAATGTGACATAAAGTTCTTGTTGACGTCTCCTGCCTTTCAGACTGCTTGTCTTATTCAGCTTTACAAGTGCTATCCCAGAGGTGCTACGGGAGGCAGAGATGCAAAATCGTTGTCAGCGACCACCATTTTGGAAGCCCCTGTCTGCCAGGAGTGAAAAAGCACCTCACCGTGGCCTATGCATGTGGTAAGACTAACCCTCGCCACGCTGCTTGAAGAGCCTGCCCTTGGGGAGGTGTCTTGGTTTGCCAGAGCTGCTATGACAAATAGCACACGGGGCTTGGCTTAAGCCGTGGGAATTTATGGTGTCAGAGGCGGGAAGGCTTGCTTCCTCCCAGGTCGGGAGCCTTCTGGAGCTGGCTGGCCACGCTCCTTGGACATGGCAATGTCCTCTCCTTCCCCACTTCTAGGACTTCCAGGTCCTTCTTGATAAGGCCTCCAGGAATCCTGGCTAAGACCCACCCTCATTCATTTGGGCCACACCTCAACTGAAAGCAATGTCCTGAAGAGGCCCATTTAGAGAGGGCTCACACCCACAGGAATGCGTAGGGAGACTAAGAGCATGCTTGTTTCTGGGGCACATAACTCAGTCTACCACTTGAGTCGATGATCATATGAAAGAAAGGCCACTGTGTCCACAGAGTTTGCACATAACAGGCCAAACAACTCTATTCATAAAACCGTTTTGTCACCCCAGATACTCAAGAGCCCTTTTTTCTATCTTTTTCCTTGTTTATGATGTTCACATCCGATAGGCAATAGAATTTTCCTCAGTCAAAATTCGTTTAAAAAGCACGTTGAGCAATCAGATTGGCAGCAGACAGGGAGGGTGGAAGAAGAACAAGCAAAAGGAGGTGAAGTTGGTGTCACGGAGTAAAGTGATTTTAATCTGTGTTCGAAGGAGGCTCTAAAATTTATTGGTAGGTCATGCGAGTTCACAGAAGTATTGTTTGGCTCCTATTTAACCTCCCAGTTCTGCTTTTAGGCCCTAAATGACGAACGCTTTATGTTGCCAACAGCTATTTTATCTCCATATCCACAGCATTGAGTCAACAAATCAAACGCTTACCCTAAAACAATTATAAATGTTACATGACAGCAGTACTTGGGTGTTGTTCTAGTCTTTAAATAATAAAAAGAAATGCCCCGTTCAGTTAGAGTCCACTTTGATAGAGATTTGTAAAAATGAATCAGCAACTAATTATTTTCTGAAGGTCCAGTGGATTTCCAATTTGCAATCTTGTTAATTTTAAACTGTTTTTAAAATTGAGTGGAAAAGCAAAGGGAAAACAAAGAGCACCATAACTGGAGAACCTGATTTCCTGTGCTCTAGGACACTCCTTTTTCCTCTGCCCAACATCCCAAGCCTTTTTTTGGGGGCGGGGCAGGGGGGAGATGGATAACAGCTTTATTGAGATATAATTCATATACCATTCAATTCCCCCTATTAAAGTGCACAAATCAATGGTTTCTAGTATATTCACAGTGTTGTGCCTTCATCACCATGATCAATTTTAGATTGGGTGAAGCGGGTGTGGCTCAATGGATAGAGCTCCCGTTTACCATATGGGAGGCCCTGGGTTCGCTTCCCTGGGCCTCCTTGTGAGGGCAGGCCGGCCCGCGCAGCGCGGTGGGCTGATGCAGCAGGACCTCACAGCAGGAAGCGGGTGTGGCTCGGTCGATGGAGCCCCCGTTTACCATGCGGGAGGCCCCAGCAGGCAGGCCCGCGTGGTGGGCTGATGCAGCGGGACCTCACAGCAAGGGGGAGATAAGCGGACATGGAGGGAACACACAGCGAATGGACACAGTAAAACACAAGCAGCAAGGGGGGGTAAATAAATAAATAAATAAATCGTTAAAAAAAAAAAATTTTTAGATTGGTCTCATGCATATTCTCTTTACCCCCCAAAAGAACCCTGTACCCTTTAGCAGTAACCCCTGCCCCAGCCTCAGGCAACCTCTGTTCTACCTTCTGGCTCTATAGATTTGCCTTTTCTAGACATATATAAATGTCCCACAAAGGTACAGTGACCCTTTGTGACTGGCTTCTGTCACTTAGCATATGTTTTCCAGGTTCACCCATGTCATAGCATGTATCAGTACCTCATTGTTGTTTTTTAATGGCCAAATAATATTCCATGGTATCCCTAGCCTTTTATAGCCTGAATTAAAATTGTCCTCTGCAATATCAATGCTGTAGTCAGTACACCCATACTTAAATTATAGGAAAGGTGATTTTTCTTGTTCGTTGAGTCCTTATTCCTGCTGCTATATCTAAGCAGCTCAAGGCAGCATTGAGCCAACATTGACTGCTCTGAAGTTCCAGCAACTTCTGGCCTCTTGAACTGACTTTTGAATGAGACGCAGGGCTGTAGCCTGCAAATGAGGTGAATCTACAGTGCTTTCTAGGCTAAGGCCAGAGCAGTTATTGGGCTGTGGCAGTTCTTTGCTAAGGCCGAGAAGAGGAGCCATCCAAGCCTGGAGTTCTGTGTCCCAGTTAGAGCTTCTCTTCCCCATTTACTCACTCAGCCCTCATGGATATGTTCTTGGTGCCAGTGGCTGTGCCAGGTTATAAGGATTTAGCAGAGAATAGAAAAGACATGGCCCTTATCCTCATGGAACTAACAGCCAGGAGAGAGGCAGGCATTAAAAGAACAACCAGGTAAATTTATCATTTCCAATTGTGAGAAGCACCATTACAAAAAAAGGGCAGGCTGCTATGAGAGAGAATAAGGGTGGACTTGCCCTAATGTAGCTTGAGGGAGGTGGTTCGAGAAGTCTTCAAAGAGAACCTTTCTCCAGAGTGAACTTTCAGCTGTGCTCTGAGCGACGGGAGGGCACGAGTGGGCAGAGGGGGCAACCAGCCCATGCAGGGATGCTGAGTGGGAGAGAGGAGTGGAGTTGGTGAGGTGGAAGATGGCACAAGATGGCACTGGAGAGGGGCCAGGGCCAGGTACTGCAGGATCTTGGCAGGGGATGCCAGTGCTGGATTTCAGTTAGCGGGGAGACGTGGTCAGGTTTGACTCTTTAAAAGATGGCTCTGGCTGCAGGATGGAGGGTGGACTGGAAGGGAACAAGAGTAGAAGCAGGGAGACTAGTTATATGACTAGTTAGGGAGACAGTTCATGATGACTTAGAGTGGGGCACTGGAGTGGAACTATCTGGAAAGTAGAAACACAGAGAGATGCAGAAGAGACTTTATGTATGGGAAGGATTGAGGTCTGGTAGAAGGCAAGAGGTGTGAGATTAACCGTTGAAGGAGGAGAAGGAAGAGGGATGTAGGATGTGGGAATGGATGAAGGTAGGTTGGGGAGTTCCTATCACATGACCTCTGTTTTCTTAGAAAAAGCTGAGATAAGTCACCTGCTGCTGGGAGAGGGGTTTGAGGAGATGCAGAAGGTATAAGTAGGTGCTGTGGAGGTTGGGAAGACAGGCTGGCTTGAGAAACGTGGAACATTGCTGGGTGGGTTGAGGGCCAATTTCAGGTTAGTGGTCCAAGTTCTCAGGACACTGGTCTGCTCAGTTGCGTGGCCCCTCAGCAGTGCTCAGCTGCCCAAAGCAGGCGTGGAGACAAAGCGTGCTTGGCGTCCTCCAGGTTCACTGCGCAGTGGCAAAGGAGGGAGAGGCTAGAGTTAAAGTGTTTCCAAGTGAGTGGTTATAATGGTGGATGGTGGGGTCTAAGCTGGAGAAGGAGGGAAGTGAAGACAGGAAGAGAGTGAGAGATGGAAAGTAGGAGGGTCGATAGAGGGGGTGGAATGAGGTGGAAGACTGTAGAGGGAGGCATTGGGGTGAGTCGCCTTGAAGGCTGGGGGCCGAGGCCGGGGTGGAGTGTCTGGGATGCGGAGCGTTGGAGGGAATGAGGGGGCGCTTCCCTCCTCCGCAGGCCAGTGCCCTCAGATCCGTCATTGTGTTCCCAGGAGTTATTCCAAAGGGAGGGGTGATTCTCCCTGTGAGGCAAGCCAGGGGTTTTCCCCTAAAAGAGACACCTTCTGAAACTCCAAGTTGTTGACATTCTAAAAAACATTTTCTTTCCTGCCAGTTGACTCTTCACTGTGAAACCGGAATCATTTAAAAAATGATTTGCAACGTTGATGCATTCCGTAGATCACTAAATAGGTGTGAGAGGTTTTTACACTAAAAAAAAAATTTCCCAACAGACGTTAAATTTGATACCAATGATTCCAAGGAGGTCAATAATTAATTTCTAACCTGAGCCTGTCTTAATTAAGACCCTTTGGATATGAATGAAGGAACCAATTTGATCTTTAAGCCAAAAGGAGGTGGTGGTGGCAGGGAGCCATCCTGTGACTAGAAGGCCATTTCCAGAAACAGGGGCAGGAAAGCAGGCCTTGGGGCGAAGCTGAAGCCAGAGGCTGCAAGGCCGTGGCAACCATCTCTTGCGTCTCCTCTGCTTCCTTCTTTTCTCTCCTCTCTCTCTCCCTCTGAAGACAGCCTTCTTCTAAGTCTGTCCTGGATGGAATGTGACCACCCCCACAGGCCTGAGGAGCTTTTATGTTATAGTTTAAACAAAGTGGAGACTTGTAGTCTCCCCATCTTAACTGCAGACTTCCTAGCAGAAAGATATTTAACTGGCTGGACTGAGGTTAGGTAAGCCCATCCCCACCCCTGCCCTTTAGTCTCTGGGCAGAGACCACGTGATGTGCTTGTAAATATGGCGGCCAAAGAGGGGCCCGGCCAATTCCCCACCAGCCAACGGCCTCTCATCCAAGTCAAGATGTTCTTAAATAAGAGGGTGAGGGAAGATCCACCCCAATTAGTATCTCTTCCAATATCATGCTTCTGACAACAGCCTCCAACTGTCTACCCAGCAATCTTGCTCTGCTTACCCAGGGTGTGGGGGAGGGTCCATCAGGGGAAAGTGCTGAGCCACATCAAGCAGGTCCTGCAGTGGGTGCCATCACCTCAGGTGGGGTCCTCTCCAGAAATGCCTTCCAGCCATCTCCAGAATGACCTGTTCTGGGCTGATCTGGAGGACAAGGGTCTGTCTCGCCCACGGCTTGCCCATGTTGCCAGCCAACCAGAAAATTCTAAAGGCAAGTGAGCATCTGTATGTCCAAAGGTCCTTGGCTCCACTGGCCCATGAACCATCACCACCCTGTGGCTAAACCCTGTTAGCCAACTGTTCTTAGGTCATCTGAAGGAAGTGCTGGTGGCCTCTCACCTTCGTGCATGCCACACAGGGTCATGGAGCACTGGCTACGTGCCAGGCGCAGAGGTGGAGACTAGGGCAGTTGTGGTGACCAACATGGTCCCTGCCCACAGGGGCTGTGTGATACAGTGTGGTCAATTCCATGACCTGGGGCTGTGAAGGGGTCTCTGAGAGGCAGTGGGATGGGGCTGCAGGATTGGGAACAGTAGGATGGGTGGTGCTATGATTTGGGGGACAGTGGGATGGGTGGTGCTAATATTTGGAGGGCAGTGAGATGGTGGTTCAGAATTGAGGGAAGTGGGATGCTTGGTGCTAGATTTGGGGGGCAATGGGATGGGTGATGCTTGATTTCGGGAGTAGCAGGATTGGGGGTAGTGGAATGGGGATGCAGGATTTGGG
>JAQZBX010019256.1:0-33949 GCA_029593785.1 Cabassous unicinctus
TTTTTTTTTAGCATCTTAGTTATGTCATACTACTACCTTCTTGCCTCCATAGTTTCAGATGAGAAATCAACACTTAATCTTACTGAGCTTGTATGTGATCGATTTCTCTCCCCTTCCTGCTTTCAGTACTCTCTCTTTGTCTTCGGCATTGAACAATTTGACAAGTATATGTCTGGGATAAGCCTGTTAGGACCTATACTCTTTGGGATGTGCTGTGCTTCCTGGATATGTATGTCTATGTCCCTCAATAGAGTTGGGAAATTTTCAGCCATTATTTCCTCCTACACTCCTTCTACCTCCTTTCACTTCTCTTCTCACCGTGGGATGCCTATAATGCTTATGTTTGTATGTTTCATGTTGTCTTTCAAGTCCTTAAGTCCCTGTTGGATTTTTACTATCTTTTTATCTATCTCTTCTACCATCTCTCTGATTTCAGATGCACTGTCTCTCACACCACTGATTCTTTCCTCTGCCTGTTCAAATCTGCTATTATATGCTTCCAGTTTATTTTTTATTTTTACACTGTGCCATTCATCACCATCATATCTGTTATCTTTTTATGTATGTTTACAATTTCTTCAGTATGTTTTTCCAGTGTCTTCTTAATATCCTTAATCTCTTCCTTCACTTCATTAAGTTTATTCATGATATTTGTTTGAACATCTCTGATTAGTTGTTCTGCATCTCTGCTTGTTTTTTAGTTTGTTCGTTAGACTGGGTCATGTCATCCTGTTTCTTAATATGGTTTGTACTTTTTTGTCAGTGTCTAGGCATCTGTTTATCTTGATGGCTTTATTTGGTTACTTAGCTTCTCTACTGACTTTAAGGTTTTATTTTGTTGTTCTTTTTGTGTGTGTGGTAAGGTTTCAGTTTGACACTTCATTCCTCTTATTCTATATCCTTGCGGTTGAGTTCCTTTGAAAAATAAATTGGGACCAGTAAATAGAAATGAAATAATAAGAGATAAAGAATAATAGTAATAAAAACAAAAAGAAGGCAGAAGAGAAGCTACACAAGAGTTAAGAAAGTAAATTGTTAACATGAGTAACAGATCATAATATGTACAGAGGAATAAAAATTAAAAATTTGAATAGAAAAAATGAAATGGGAAACACAATAGAGAAATTTATATAGAATGAATTAAAAGGCTGGAGTGATTAGAAGAGAGGAAAAGAAAAAAGCAACAAAGAAAATGTAAAAAAAGAAAGAAATCTGAGATAAAAAGAGTGAGAGAGAAATAAAGACAAAAAAATTGAAGACCAAACAAAAAGAGGCAGAAGGAATAGATGGAAAAAAAAAATCAGAAGATAAGGAAATGAAGGAAAGAAAAGAAATAACATAAATAGAAATAAATCAGTAAAAGAAAAAAAAAAGATGGGATAAATAAAGGGAAAACATAATAAAGAAGAAAAAAACAGAAGCAACTGAAAAAAAAAAAAAAAAAGGAAAAACAGCCTTCTTTCTTTGGCTTTGAAAGAGGTTCTCAAACTGCTGGTGATCATCAACTTATCACCCTGCATCCTGCCCTCTGCAGTTGAGGTATCAGGCTTTAGCATGTAAAATAAGAGGGGAAAAGGAAACTTTTAAAAATAAAAATTACAGATCCAAGAAAGCCTAAACAAAAAGAATATCTATAAGTTCCCTGTCATAAGGTATCAGTTTAATGCCCAATAACCAAATGGATCATCTTCCTTGATCACTTCTCTAAGGAGAAATGGGGAATTGAACCAGGGACCTCATATACGCAAGGCAGGAATTCCTCCACTGAGCTAAATGTTCTCCTTAGTCTTCAGAGAGCTATATGTCCCCTTTCCCCCAGGCATTTTAGACTTCTACTGCTTGGTATAGTCCTGCTTATTAGGCACCTGTCCCTGGCCCCTCTCTAAATTAGTTGCTCTCTCACCTGGGCAACAGGATGTGACAGCTTGCCTGAGCAGAAACCCCCTTTTCTCTCCCCATAAGTTCATTGTCCCTTCCAAGATGAAAAAGGGGTTCAGCTGGCCACACTCACCACATAGAAACCACTTTCCACCTTCTGACAGACCCCTCTTCCTACCAGTGAATACCCCCTCCAGGTCTGTTGGCAGCAATGAGCCAGGGACACCAAGGCTACTTGTCCTGAGCGTGGAGTATATGTGACATTTCCAGCCACGGGAGCAAGAAACTCACATTATCCTTCCAGATGAATCAAAGCACCTTCCCATTCTATATATATCCAAAGCAGCTCCTTTAGATATGTCCTTGCCTTCTCTCCTGTTTTTATGTGCCAGGGTCAGACATTGTCTACCTTTTTCAATGCCATTTTCCCAGAAGTCTCTCAACACCTTTTTAACCAATTTTAGATTGAATTGGTCTTAGTTTCTCTTTTCTTTTATATTTTCCTTATGCTTCCAAGTAGCTATGTCAGGAACACACATATCACAAATTCTGGCTTTTTATAATGCTTTCTAGCAAATATTCTCTGAGACATGCAGAGAAATGCGAACTAAAAGTTCCTATTGATTGAAAAGACAACATTAAGTAAACAGTTATTTCAGTGTATGAAATGGTATCCATTTTATGCATATTTTAAAAGAAAATATATAGAAATATATTTAAGGATATTGTGAGGAAATGGAAGTATTCCAAAGTTTCCATTTATTTGATCCAAATGTATTTATGTTTTCTAGAGCACACTATATCTCTAATAAAACACAGTTGTAACTGAACATTTCAATGTTAGTAGACAGGTCTGGTAGAGGTCGTCAGGATTTCAGATTCCTTATCCATATTCCCTCCTCACATTATTGGTTTGTACTCTCCTAAACAACAAGAATTTTGAGAATATTATAATATCAAAAATACTACCACCTGAGCTGAAAGGGACAATAAGAAGACAGATTAAAGAAGGCAGTTGGAATTCCAAAATTCTAAAGTCTGATATAACTATGCCAATTCAAGCAGCCATTGAAGTAAAAGAAAGTGTAATGCTTTAATTTGCCTGGCTGCTATGACAAATATTACAGAATGAGATGGATTGAATAGTAGGACTTTTTGGGCTCACAGTTTTGAGGTTAGGAGATGTCCAATATTGAGACATCATCAAGGCACTGCTTTCTCCTGAAACTCTGTATCTGGTGCTGGCTACCAGAAATCCTTGAGGCTTCTTGGTTTCTATCCCTGCCTTACATTCATGGCAATGTCTTCTCCTTTCTCTTCTGTGTTCTGTTGACTTCTATCTTCTGGGTCCTTCCTGTGCTTCTATCTCTAGACGAAAATTCTCAAGCTTATAATATACTCCAGTAATCTGGATTAAGGTCCTCTTTCATTCAAGTGTACAGCATCTTTACTAAAATAACGTATTCAAGAGTTCCTACCTACAATGGGCCCACAACCCACAGGAGTACTAACAAGGATTATGAATATGTATATAATTGAATCTACCCAAAATGAAGACAGAGACCACCCCTGCAGGCAGAGATAGCACAGACATGGGCTCAGAGACAGAGACCTCAGTAGAGAGGCCAGAGCCAGAGGTACAGAGGGCAGAGCCATGGACACAAGGGAAAATCCAAAGGCCACAGAGATGACTCCCAGGCAATGAAACCTAATAAAACTTCAGAATTTTGAAATTGCTTGGGAGCAGTGATTCTTTTCTTCCTTCCTTTCTCTTCTTTTTGGAATGGGAATGCTAAAGCTTTTATACTACACCTGTTCCCACATGGTATTTTGGAATCAGTAAACTTGTTTTCTACTTATTGGTCCACAGATAGAAATGAATTTTGCCCCAGAATGGTTCCTGCCCAGAATGTCATACATAACTGATTTAGACGATTTAGATGATGAACTGGGACATTGAGCAGATAATATTTAGATGAGGTTTGGGAATTGAGAGTATGCTGTAATTTGTTTAGATGTTTGGGCATGTTGGGATGAGAGGAATAAACATTGCATGTGGGATAAATGAATATCATTGGGTTGATGGGTACACACTATAGACTGAGTAATAGCCTCAAAATGCCTGGTCTTAAATCCTGGTAAGCACGCATACTACCTTATACGAGACATACTTGTAATTTGTTTAATTTAATTCGAGATGGAGAGATTATCCAGGGTTTTAAGTTTGGGGCATAAATGCAATCACATGCATCCGTTATAAAAGGGAGGGAAGATATATGACAGACAAACGGAAAGAAAGCAATTATGAGGGCAGATCACTGAGACATTTGGAGATGCTGGACTTGTAACCTGGAGTAATCTCGCTTCAAAACAAGGACTTCTGGCAGCCACTATGGGCTAGTAGAGGTGAGGAATATACCCTCCTGGAGAACCTCCAGAGGGAATGTGGCCTTACAGACACCTTGATTTCAACCTTGAGATGCAGTTTCAATTTTCTGGCTTCCAAAACTGTGAGAATTGAATTCGGTTATTGTAAGTCATCGAGTTGCTTTTAATTAGTTACAGAAGCCACAGAAAATGAATTTAATCATTAATAATTAGCAAATAATGGAGGATAAAAAGCATTTTGAAAGACAAATGAAAATACCATCACTTGCAGGAAACAAGTATTTTCTATGTATCATGTTCAGCTCATAGCATTTTATGTGTATTAGATCATTTTACCTCACAATGACCCTACAAAATAAGTACAATTATTATATCGATTTTATACCTGAAAAATCCTTGCCAAAGAGAGTTTAAGTAATTTACTCAAGGACACATGGGAAGATAGAATCAGAGACATACAAAAAATGTATAAAATGATAACTGAGGGGAAAGTGTCATGGGGAAATTTACAGATATTTAAAATTAGGAATAGAAAATTGATGAGTGGCCTTTAATAGGAAAAGAATGACAGAGAGATATTATTCTATCTTTTAAAATTTTCTCTTATTTTCAAAAGAAAAGGTAGATGATATAAATGGCCTATATCTGTCATTGCATTGTCATTCAGGATGATTCCCCAGTCCCAAAAAAGCCCCTGTATTACAACTGTTTTTACCTCTTCCTGCCCCCAGAGCCTCCAGTGACCACTGAGTCCACATCAACGATGTAATTTCTTCCATTGCTATATAGGCCATTTATATCATCACATAGCATGCAGAACTGTGTGGGAGAGAGTGTAGACTACAATGTGAATGCTTAATGGCAAAGCCCCAGGATGTGATTATCAACTTCAATGAATGTTCCACAACAATGAAGAATGTTTATGTGGGAGGATGTGGGAGGTGTGGGGAGTGAGGCATATAGGAATCCCTATATGTTTTATATAACATTTATGTAATCAAAGTATTTTTAAAAAATAAAAGTAAAGAATTATTTTAAAAAAGAAAGAAAGTAAAGGTAGACAGGAGCAAAGGCATTGAGCTAAACCTGTAAAAGTACAATCAGGAAACTCTGAGCAGAAGGGACTTCCCAGACAGAGGGTTCAGTAAATAAGGAGGGAGAGTGACAGACAAGATCTCCAGAGGAGATTAGAACCTGTGTTGGTCAGGATTATATTTTTATAACATATTTGGAGGATAGTAGGAACCGGAAGGGGAGGAGAATGAGAAGGAGTCAAAAGAGTAAAGTTTAATTAAAGAAGGCAAAGGGAAGAGGTAATGGATCCATCAGGGTATAAAACTCTTCGAATTGGGCTTTCATTTCCTCTTTTGGAGGGTGAAAATAACCAGCAGAAGAAGCTAGAATTAGTCTTTCGGGTGGTAAAAGACAAGTGATCCAGTCAACCCAGAGCCAGGCTGATGGCCAGCTAACAGACATGTGAAGGAAATTAAAGACAATTGAGCCTCGATAAGCAGCCAGTCCTCAGGGGACCTGCCAGATAACTGTAAACCAAGAGTAAGCCCAGAGAAATCAGTGTAGCCTGCCCATATTAACAGACTACACAGCTAACCAAAAAACTCAACAGCTTATGGTTTATACTACTGGGTTTTGGGCATGGTATACTACCTGGCAATAGCTAACACATAAATTATCTTCTTTTAATTTGCTATCCATTCTTACACCACAATCTCCTCCCATACCCTGGTTTATTTTTCTTCCTATCACTTAAAAATGCCATAGTAGATATTTTACATTTTACGTATACATGATTTTTGTCTCCTCAAATACAATGATAGGAGGGATATTTGCAACTGACAGAGTTACCACTCAATAAATATTTCTTGAGTGAATGAATGCAAGGATTCAATGATTTAAAATGCCTCTCATTACTAGCAGTAAAGAGTGTTTATATGGGTCAGTATTTGGTGTATTCTCCTCAGGTTTAATGAGATATTTGATGAAAATTAATTTCATTACCAATGTATTCACGAAGCAATTTCAGAAATAATACCAGAATGCCTGAAATATTTCCAATTTTACACTGAGATTAATGAGACAATTAAATGTTATTCGAAGTGTAAAGGTTACAGCAGACTTAAGAACCATAAACTCTTCTGTGCCCAAGGGGTGATTAAAGAGAAAGTTGAAAGTTCATGAAAATTTTAAGAAGAAAAGTTGTCACATATTTCTAGAGGGATAAAGCTAAAGAATTAGAGAGTTGCCTTTGAAAGAATGAGAATGACTGAAAGAGATGGAAAAAAGAAAAAAGGGCTTTACAAAAGGAGGCAGACTATCAGTTATTCTGTGAATATTTAAATATAGACTGTTCTAGTTTGCCAGGCTATTAAAATGGGTCGGCTTTCACAATAGGTATGTATTAACTTACAAGCTTACAATTTTGAGGCTGAAAACAATGCCTAAATCCTGGCATCATCAGGGGATGTTTTCTTTCCGAAGACCAGCTCCCAGCGATCCTTGATTCTTCTATCACTTGGCAAGGCACTTGGTAGCATCTGCTTGTCTCTTCCTCCTCTTCTAAGTTTCATTGCTTTCAGATTTCTGCTGTCATGGCTTTCTCTTTCTTTGTCTGAATTTCATTCTCTTATAAAAGACTCTAGTAAAGGGGCTGAGACCCACAGTGGGCAAGGCATTAACTGAAACAACCTACTCAAAAGGTTCTACCTACAATAGGTTATACCCACAGAAGAGATTAATGTTAAGATCATACTTTACTGAGATCCATACTACTTCACACCATCAAATATGCATATATTTCCTTTTTGTATTATTTTTCTTTTTCACACAAATGGAAAATATAGTATTTGGCAATGTTGTGAATAATAAACTTTTACATCTGTCATTTCAAACATAGAGGAATATGGTACAGGAAACCCAGATCCTATAACAGTACAGAAAACATTGAACATTTCAAAAGGTTTATGGTTCAACCATTTTAGAAGATAACTATAGAAATCGGGTGACAATCGCAGGAATATGAAGGTCAGTGGAAATTTTTATATCCAAATTAAAATCAGCATATTTCATTGAATAAGCTTCATCCCTTATAAGCATTCTTCAGGAGTAAGTATATTAAAGGCATTCACCATTATTATTTGATAGCAATATCAAATGAAAATAGTTATCTAATGAAAAAAAAGAACATAGAGTGGCAAATCAAAACACCTTTTGTGACACCTTAAAGAGAGGCTTGGATGGAAACAGGGTCCATGGAAGGGAAGAGTGAAAAAAGAAGATGACTTTACATGAGGAAGTTTTAAAGATGAAAGATCAAGGATTTAACCTTGAGAAGGACCAGAGTTGGAGGATGATGGGGAAGAAGGAAGGATGTTGAAGTTATAAGTAAGCAAGGTGGAAAATTTTTCAGCATTAAGGAGGCACACTGAAGAGAGAATCAATCCACCAGGTGAAGAACATACAGTACCCTTTCCTAGAGGGTAAGAGATACAAATTTATTTGCCCTGTCATTTGATCTGCCCATGCAAACAACAGAGGTTCCTATGACACAATCCCCTAGAAGATGCAACTTCTCAGAAAGATGGAGGAAACAAAGTTCAAGTCTGTATGACGAAGAAGCAGCTGGTGCTGCAAAACTCACTGTCCGACAGCCCTGGGAGGAGTTTTGTGCTGGAGGCTGAAGCACTATTGGAGGATAGCTATTTTCCTGCTGACAGCAAATATCTCCCACATCTTCAGCCTGGAATCTGCTGATGGCAAGTGTGAAATCTGCCCCAGACTCAGTGCCAGTGAATCGATTAGGGACCACAGGTGGCCGATTGGATGCAACATAGATGAGCAGTTTAGAAGCCTATCCTAGTTTCTGTTGGTACCAGGCTAAGTAGCTGCTAACACTCTGGCTGGACTTGCATTTGACGGTGACGGTCTCCCCTGGAGATGCAGACATAGAGCCTGGAGACTGGGTCATCACGATGTCCCCACTGGCAACTGTAGTCAGAAAAGAACATAGATCAGACATTGAATCACATATGTATAAAATGTATGTTTAAATGTAATTTTGTTATTTATCATATATAACCAGATCTGTTTCAAATGGAACAGTTTATTCACTCTGCATGGCAAACTCATTCTCCAACCTTACAAAGATATTACTCTTCTAAAACTCTCACCTGAGACCCTGAGTCCTAGGAGGATGAGTGGTTGGGTTGGTGACATCATCTTTACTCACCTGTCTGGTGCACTCAGGCCCCATCTCCAGGGAAACTGCATTGATAGAGCTGAGCAGACAACCAACTCCCTGAGGAGCCTCTGCAAATTATTAGAGACTATTAAGGCAAATGAGTTGCATAGATAAATAATGGAAGGTGATAAAATTATCATGACCCCAGTAAATGCAATTGTATGTCTGCAAAAGGTGCAGAAATCAATTTAAGACGCCAATATTCAACAAAGTTCATCAAAATTGAAATTTAAATATTTTTATTACCAATTGTACTCTTTCAAATCACCTGCAACTATCTTGAAAACATGAATTAATTTTATACTAGATAATGTGCATCTGTAAGTGTATAATTTCAGAACTTATTTGAATCTTATAAATATGGTGCCAAAGCCTATGCGGAATACATTCATATCATTGGATAGATGAAGCGTTAGTGAACAAATTGTATATTTCTCTCAGTCTATTCTGAATTTTAAATAGATATTGAACCTCCTCTTAGACATCCCAAAGGTACCTCAATATATCCAAAACCAGACTTCTATATTTCCCTCAAAACAAATATACACTCTTGAGAACTTAGTCACCAGATACTTACAAGTCACCCTTAGCACTGCCCTTTAAGTCCATCACTTTCTAAAATCACAGATGAAGTGAATAGCAGACCTGAGGTGTAACACCACTACCTAGTGGTAAAAGGTAAAATGGCTTCATCTCCCAAGGTCTGATAGGGCAGTTCTGCATTTATTCCTATCCAAAAACAATGACATTTATAGAATTATAGAAATAAAAATATCATGAACACTTCTAGGCATAGGACATTAAAATATGAACAAGTAAAACAGATCCCCTCCCTTCATAAATGATACATTTTACATGGAGGTGCATTCAATAAATAACATTCCGGCAGCCATTACTGTCATGATTTTCTGAGATTTCCTCCCCTGTAGCAATGCTGTTCCTCAGGAAACAAAGGGCAATGTGAACCTAGGTCCATTTCATGGTTAACCCTCTGCATAAACAGTGAGAGGAAAAGAGAATATTTGGGACAGATTAAAAAATTTATACATAAATAATGCTTCCTTTCTCCTGAATTTAACTTTTCCTCCAAAGAAACCTCCTTAATGTCTCCAAGAAGTCTCCTTTCATGTGGAGTGTCAGAAGGCATTTATACTTCCAATTCTATTTAATAATAAGTTCATTTTCCTGTAGTTTGTCTTCTTAAGAGCCCATTACCTTAGGAGAGGGTCATTTCACCAGGCATTCAGGAATGGTGCTGCACAGACTCACATCATCAGGGAAGGCATTCCTTCTCATCAACAATCCACCCTTTCTTGATCCACCACATATTTGGGTATAGAAGATGCTAATACTTTCTTCAGATTTGCACTCTACGTTCATGGTTTGTTTGTTTTTTTCCTGCTCTTCCACGAAGTAACATTTAATTTGCATACATAAGTTGATGGGACAGTTGGCTTCATACACTAATAGAGGCGGTGGCTGGCATTCAAAGGTCATGTAAGAGCACTTTAGAAAATGAATAGGACTTGGGAAAAGATGGTCCTGGATGTTTAAGAAAGACTAAGGGAACAGTGCATAAGAGCAGACAGGGGCCTGATCCGACGGGAACATTAATCGGATGAAAGCGTGACGTTTAGATTAAGTCCTGCAAGAATCCATGGAATAATAGTTAGAATTAACCCTTGTATTTAGAAGATACTTTCAAGGTCATTTTACAAGCAATAAAACTCTGAGGATGTAGAAAGTGTGAAAGTCATTCGCATTTCCGTACCAGCTGGGAAACTAGCTCTTCTATCCTCTACTCTGAAATCACATAATGATCTTAAGAAATTAAAATTTCCAAATGCACCCCAGTTTCAAAGTTCCAAGTGAGCCCTAATCAATCTCGGGTAAATGACAAAAAAAAAAGTTACTTTGGTATGTTAGAATTACAAAAAAGCCTGAACACTCCTGCCCCCTGGTATATCCAAACCTTCTCTCCGGTATTGAAACACTAATTCAGGTTTTGCTGTGAAATGATTTTGCATATATCATTAAATCTGATGACTAAGAAGGGGGGTCCACTGAATTATGCTTTACTGGTCAGATACAAGTAGTTTGGTGAAATTCATTAATAAGTAGGATTTGAAATTGAAAAATAAGTTTCAATTTGGTTGTGGAGATTGGGGGGGAGGCATGTGGCAAGGAATGTGGGCAGGCTCAAGGTGGAGAGAGTTGACAACCAGCAAGGACTTAGAATCCCAGCACTACCACCTGAGTAACTGATTATGCCAAACCCCATGATATTGGAACAGAAATCTGTGCTCTGGAGGGAATGTAGCCCTATTGACTCCATGATTTTAGCCTTGTAGGAACCTGAGAAAAGAAACATCCACACTGGATCCAGAGTCCTGATGAACAAAACTCTGACCTTATTAATTGCTAAATACTTAAGAAATGAGAGAAAATAATATATACACATATATATGTATGAAAATGATCCTCATGCGAAAAGGGACCATAAATCCAGTTAGAAGAAATTATCATCTAATTTAGCTCATGGCTGAATGATGCAGACTATTCTGTCTTCTCATGTAACATGGTGTGCTTTGTGCCCCTTTTACCTTTAAACAATTTCCTGACATGTGGCCATATCCACAGGATCAGGACTGAATCCTGTACTATGAAAATACAAGTAAGAAACGAAATAGCTTTGAAGATAGTCAGGATCTGTCCCCTCTTGGTTTACTTGGCCATGTTCTCTGACAATTGAAGAAATTTCTAGATAGGGCTTTTGCTAAGAGAAGACAGTGAACTGGGGACATCCCACTTAGACCAGAACCATGCTGCTGCCTGCATCTTTGCTTAAGAGCTTGGAAGGTTTTAGATTCCTAAATGTGGGTGACTCCTTCTACATGGGACAACATGAAAATGTTTGCATTTTTTCCATATCTATGAAAAAAAACTGTCTTATTCCTCCATTTTTTTTTAGAATTTATAATTCTAAGATTTTGATTTAATATTGAATATGCCTGTTGTTCAAATGGCAAAAAATTATCTTAATTAATTATAAATGAAATCAACTTGGCAAGTATATTTGCTGGGCACAGCTCACACTACCCATGCACTTGCCTGGGAGCACCCGACACAAGTGCACCATTGCAAATGTAAAATCAGACTGAGCAATATATAAGGGCCGATTCACATGCAGCCAGCTCTAACATGGGTTATCAAACAGTTTTACAACATCTATGGAATTCTTGTTCCCATTATAACTATAGAACCCCAATGAATGTGCTCAATTAGTTTGGGAATGAATGAATGAATGTAATGAGTTAGCAAATTGTTAATATAATAGCAAAATTAAACTTTATCCTTGAAATAATGAGATTTCTTGCCAAAATTATAAAATATTGATGTACAGAAGAAAACAGTATACTATTCCCTTAAAATGTGAACACTACATTAGCAGTGTCCATGAACTTATTCAGTAAAGATCACAAAATATTCCTGTAAAAAATTCATGGAAAACAAATGCATGTGGTTTCCTGGATTGGATACAAGAAGAGGAACAGGATGAGAGTAAAAAGTTAGGTAACTCTGTATGAAGTCTCGAGTATAGTTATTAATATTCACCAATGTAAATCACTTAGTTTGACAAATGTACCATGACTATGTAAGATGTTAAGATTAGGGGGAAGTGGCTGAGGGTGCATAGGAATTTCTGGACATCAGCAACTTTTCTATAAATTTTAAATTATTCAAAAATAAAAATTTATTTAATAAAACACATGGAGAGATACCTCAGTAAAGCTGAATGAACACTGTATTTAACCAAGTGAGTCTGCCAAAGATGAGGTCATGTAAGATAAAACTACTCTAAAGTCAGACCCCATCAGGAGGGTCATTAAAACTCTTGCTCCAGACATTCAGCATCTCTCTTTGCAAGTCAGAGCTGCAAAACTTGCAAAAGCTCTTCTCTGACACCTGATTTTCCTCACCTCATTGGACCCTTTGGTCCAAACAAACCTACTTTAGAGGAAACTCTTCATCCTGGGTAGGTGTCCCACAGAGCGGACACAAAAGTTTTCCCAGGGGTTCATGGGCAAGAAGAGTTTTAATGGAATGTATTTCTTGATCTATGTATTCTGCTCTAATTCTTTGCTAAAGTGGATCTTCCCAAGAACAGTCAATATGTGCTGCAGAATCTTCTTTCCCAACTCAATGTGCACAATTACCCTTAACTGCTTTGCTGAGATAAGTGAGCACTCACTCATCTTACCATAAGCATTTCTATGGGATCCAAAATCTGTGCAGCCAAAAATGAAGTGATTTTCCACAGACCCACGTGGGTCAACATTAAGAAAGTGAATGACTCTAGAAACTCACAACTTTCCTGTGGTGCCAAATGTTTCACACTCAACAAACTGAAGGAAGATCTAATTGAATCAACCCAAATATTCAAACTTGCAATCATGGAATTTCAAAATTTATAACTTGAGTCCACATTGTTTATTTTCTTCTCTTTTAGATTTTAATAACAACCTAATTGATAACTTTGCATTTAGTAATTGTAACTGGCTAAACACTACAAGCTTGAGCTTCCCCACTATCTTGAATAATGGGATAAAGATTTCTGAAAAATTTTGAATATAATTTGAACAAATTTTTTAAGATGTTTTTACAAAATGTTCATTAACATAGAAGACAATTAGGTTTCTTTATGTATTTGTTCAAAGTCTCAAAATTTCTGAAAATTAACCTATATTTAGCAGCAAAGAGAGAAGGTGTGGAATGTATTATTTTGTTTGTATTCAGTATCAAAATTGTTTAAGTCCCTATTCAATTATTCTGTGTGTGCATGTGTTTGCATGTGTATAGACATGTGTGCTTAAACATAAATATATTTAGAATATATATTATAATATTTTTGTATATAAAAAATTTGAAATTTTGATCACCACAATTTCTCTTTGATTTAGTAGAATAGCACAAGTTGCTTAGGTCAAAGTATGAAGAAGTTACTACCAAAATCAATTAAAAGAAAATCTCATCATCTTTGCTTTACTAATTTGGAAAGAAAATTATTCTTACCACCCCATTGTGCTTTCCCAAAATTTGTCCAGTTGTCTTCAATATTGAATTTTTACTGAATTTACAATAGTATTCTTAATAATAGGAGACATTTGGTCTCCATAAGAATGAATTTTCACAAGATTTTCCCCCCTGAATTCATGCCCACCCAGAACCTTAGAATGAAAAATAGGGTCACTGCAGACGGAATTAGTTAAATTAAGATGAGGCCTTCCTGGAGTAGGGGACCAAATCCTGAGATTGGTGTCTTTATAAGGAGGGGAGGCGTGGTGCCTCAGGGCCAGGGAGGAAGGCGGTGTGAAGATAGGCAGAGAAGCAAGTGCCCACACGCCAAGCACCGCCAAGGACTGGGAGCCACTGGGCATGGAGGGGCTGTTCCTCACAGCCTCGAACGGCCCTGCCTTGCCGACACCTGGATTTGGTCTCCGGCTTCCAGAAGTTGGAAGAAGACGGTCTTGTGGTCTCTGGTGCGCTCCTGTAAGTGTCCACACTGTCCAGGTGCGGCTGCAGGACCACCAGAAGCTGTGCATGTGCGCTGGCCATAGCAACATCAGATGCCTGCCCGAGGTCAGCCGCAGAAGTACCTGCCTTTGAAGAAGGCATACCCCCTGGTCAGAGTCATCGTCACACCTGAGCAGCAAGTCCCAGGGGCGGAATGCTGGGTCGGTTGTCTGGGGTTCCACAGGAGGGGAGGTTCCTCGGCGGCGCAGTGGGGGACACAGACTCCGCACGCCGTGCAGCTGCCAGGTGTGAACTTCTTCCTGATAGGAGAGCCTGTAACGCAGGGGTCCCCACCCGGCCCTGGTGGTGTGGCCCATGATGGACTGCGGGGCCTTGGCGTGTCTCAGCACAACGGTGTGGCCAAACTCGTGGACCGCCACCGTGAGCAGGTCCATCTAGAAAGACACTAAAAATTAGATGAATAATGAAATCAGTATTGAACTATACTGTGTTCTTACGGAAACATCTGAGGTTATTACTGTAAAATAGACATCATTGAACTGTTTGCAGAACCATTCCTCTAATAGAGCGAAAAAAAAGTCACTTTACATGCCATACTTGCACAAGAGAACATGGAACTAAAGATGAGAAAAATTAATTTAAAAGAACCCTCATTTAATCTAAATGAAGTGTCATGTGTCAGAGATACTTAAATAAACTTTCAGCAGATACATGTGGTAAATTGGTATTAGGACTAGTGCTATTAAAATAAAAGATTCCCTGAGAAACAGATGTTAAGATTCTGCCACTGATTTCCATGTTCTGCTTTCAATGGGATCAGCCATCAGGTCATACAGTAAATGTCAACAAACCTCAAGTGCAAATTATGCAATTGCTATCTTCTACTTATTGTCAAACAGAAAGTCAGTAGTTAATTTTTCCTTTGCATTCACTTTTATTTTCTGTTTTCATTGCTGCCCAAAAAATTGCTTGTGAAATAAAACACTGGTACAAAACTATAAAATAATCACACTTTACACCATACAGTAAATGACAAAAACACTTTAGCTAGATAATTTATGTTGCCCTCTATTGCTTCCATGGCAGGACTCCTGAGTCTCTTCTCCAGCAAATATTTTACAGTTGCTTAACGTATAATTTCCAGTACTTTCCACTATTTATGCCAAGTTTAACCTGACATCTTTGTGCATCAAAGTGGACACAGCACAGACTAAAGCCAGTACACCCAAGAGAATGGAGGGACAGATGCATCAAATATTTCACCCATCATATTCTGGGACTAGATGGAGTTAGCTTTATCAAAATGAAAAGGAAAAGGACCATGAAAGCAAGAAGGGTTATTGCAGGTCTCTCTCAGATTTAACCACATGGTAGAGAGAGAGCTCTGTTCTCTATACTGGGATCTCATTAAGATCATAGCAGGAGCCAGAAGCAAAAAAAGTAAACAAAAGATCACTAAAACCATCATGATTTTAAAATTATAGCTAATAATGATCCTTTCTGAAATAATAAACAATCTGGGACAAATGTTAAACTGGAAAGTACACAAGAACAATTTATATAAAGCTGGATGTTTTCAGACATTCTTGAATAGAGAAGATTGGGAATTAAATGAAAGAACTCAACCTCTGAATGTTTACCATGGTCACATAATCAACTAAGATCATCTCAGTATCCCAGATAAGCTGCATATAATAAACAGCTGGTGAACTGGTTGAAAATATGAATCTTAAGCTACAAATTGTACAAACTAGTCAGAATTCCCAGAATTGGAATTTCAGAATCTCTTCTGAGCAAAGTCACCAGATTTTTAGCCTGTCTGAACAAGTCTGTGAATGGGCATTTAGAAACTAACATTGCAACACTAAAGCTGTCCCAATGACATCAAGGACAAAACCAAAATATTTTTACCAGGATTATTTCATGAAGATTGAGATATATAAAGCATAACATGATAATCATTATAATTATCTTAATAGTAAAGTAGTAACAACCTGGCTAAGGACTGATAAAAATGACTTTGTGATTTTGAAATTAAAGATCTATCTCTGACTTTATTGTGATCTTTGTAAAAAGAGAGATGGTGCAAAGTATTCAGAGAAGAGCTGTCAAGAGTTCTTACTGGAGAATTATCATTTAACTTGAGAACATCTGTACAATGAGGTTTATCTGATTGGCTGTCTAAAAAGGTGATGTTTTTTACTGTCTTTGAAAACTTTTTAGATTATTATCTGAATGTGAATCATTTTCTTATTTTAATTCATAAATCAAACTGTTTCCTTTCTCTTCTACCTTTTTGGAGTAGTTTCATTATTGGCAGGATGTTTTCTTTTGAATTGTATTTTTCCCAATTCTGATGACAAGGATTGAATTAGTTGGAAACTTACTGAATTAATCAGATAATTTAGAGGACTTGTGGGCACATAGCAGTCAAGTAAGAGACCCTGAATTATAAAGTCTACCTTCTAGACTTAAATTCTTTTGGAATACTAGGCAGATAAAACACAGTATTGAAAACGTCTGGGTAATATGGGCTCTAAAGTCCCATCAGGAACAACATATGGTTAAATAATATGGAAGACAGAATTCTCTCTGCTAGTATTTCTCCTAAAGTAGTGCTATATCTCTCTGCTATATTTGGAAAGGAATTATGAGAATACTATCTTGATGTTGCCTGACAATTATTCCTTTGATTTGGATAAATTAATGCATTTGTGGGGTTCTCAGGCCTCATCTCAAGCAAATAAATTCTGAAATCTTTTCAATAGCTTGATGGTAAGATTAAGAAAATTGGAGGAAGAAATGTAAATATTAAAGGTGCTTTCTTTTTGATGGTGCGCTCCTTCTTTCTCCGCGGTCCTCATTTGATAAGACAGGGTGACTCTCTTGTTAGGGGCTAATGCGGCTGATGACTTTAAATTGAAGCCTATGCTCATTTATCATTTTGAAAATCCCAGGACCATTAAAAAATATGTTAAGTCTACTCTGCCTATGCTCTATAAATTGAAAAAGAAATCCTGAATGACAGTCCATCAGTTTACAACATGGTTTACTGAATAATTTAAGCCCACTGTTGAGAACTAATGCCCAGAACAAAAGATTCTTTTCAAAATATTACTGCACATTGACAAAGCACTTGGCCACCCAAGAGCTCTGATAAAGTTGTACAATGAAATTAATATGGTTTTCATGCCTGATAAGCAACATCCATTCTGCAGCCCATAGATTGGAAAGTCATTTTGAATTTCAGGCCTTATTATTGAGAAATAGATTTTGTAAGCTATATTTGCCATAGACAGTGATTCTTCTTATGGATTTTGGCAAAGTAAATTTAAATATTTCTGAAAATGATTCACCATTATAGATGCCATTAAGAACATTTGTGATTCATGGGAGGAATTCAAAATATGAAAATTAACAGGAGTTTGGAAGAAGTTGATTCCCACTCACATTGAAAATATTGAGGAGAAGTAACCGCAGATGGTTTGGATATAGAAAGAGAACTAGATTTAGAAGTGGAGCCTGAAGATGAGACTGAACTTCTGCAATCTCATGATAAAATTTAATGGGTGAGGAGTTGCTCCTTATGCATGAACAACGAAATTGGTGACATGAAATAGAATCTATTCCTGGTGAAGCTTAATCTTAAGCACACATGGAATATTCTCCAGGATACACTACATGCATGTTAACAGAAGAAGTCTCAACAAATTTGGAAAGATTGAAATTTACAAAGTAATTTATCTGACCACAACAGAATGAAGCTGGAAATTTTAAGGAGCAGAGAACAAGAATAGGCACAAAGATATGGAAGTTAAACAACACAATCTTAGACAATCTTTGTGTCAAGGAGGAAATTGCAAAAGAAATCAGTAACTGCCTTGAAATGAATGAAAATGAGAACATAACATATCAAAACATGGGTGATGAGGACTGTGGGAAGATGTCATAAGATTAGGCAGATAATGTTTAGATCTCTCACAAAAACAACAGAGAAAGACCCAAAAGCTGCCCAAGGGACCTATGTTGAGGGTCAACATGCCAGGACAGTGCTTCAGAAGTCCCAGGAGACTGAGAGACAGAGAGATGAAGGAGCTGAAACAACAAAGTGTGAGGTACTAAACTTCCCAGCTGCTGGGAAGGGCTCCCCTCCCCCACAAGATATTCAGTGGGGTAAAACACCTCGCTCATTTGAGCTGAGTGAAAGGGGAACAAATGTCTTCCTCCCTGTCAGTGGTTACAAAGGAAAAGGAAAGGGGAGTCAGGGGACTTTCCTTCAGTGAATCTGGCCAGCTGAACCCACTTTGAATCTTTGCTCTGGACAGATGAAATCAAGAGAGAACTGCAAGAGATAGACCTCTGTGAAAAGGTGTACCAACGAGCACCATCTGCTGGCCATTCTGGATATGACATGGAGAAAACCTGCTTTTAGAGCTCTCTTTACCCTACAGCTGTGAGAAAGTCTGCACCTCAATAGTAAGTCCCTGGCATGAATTTCATAACTTAAGCTGGGCAATTTTAAAGAATTAGGATAAGTTAAAGCAAATATCAAAGAAGAGCTATGAAAAGATATTAACAATAGGCAAGTGAAAGAAATTGGCCATCAGAGTTAATTCACTGACATATCAACTGCCTAGACATCAGCAAAACATTACAAGCCATACGAGGAAACAGGAGGAGATGGCCCAGATAAAGGAAAAAACTAAATATCCTGAAGAGATTCAGGATTTAAGACAATGAATGATAACCATACAACTCTTCTAAATCAATTTAAAGAATTGAAAGAAAATATGACTAAAGAGATAAAGGCTATTAAAAAGATACAGGGAGACCATAAAAAAACAATTTGAAAGTCTGAAAAGAAAAGAAACAGACGTTATAGGAATGACAGTCTCAGTGGATGAGATTAAAATTAACTGAGAGGCAAAACAGCAGATTTGAGTTGATCGAAGACAGAACATCTGAACTGAAAAGACAAGAGAACAAAAAGGGAAGAGAATGGAAAAAATGAAAGACAGTCTCAGGGAATTGAATGATAACATGAAACAAAAAACATACAAACTATTGGTGTCCCAGAAGAAGGAGAAAATGCAAAAGGAGCAGAAAGGATATTTGAGGAAATAATGACTGAAAATTTCCCTACCCTCATGGAAGACATAAATATCAATATCCAAGAAGGAATATGCACCCCAAACAGAATAAACACGAATAGACCTACCACAAGACACTTACTTTTCAGAATGGCAAATATAAGAGATAGAGATTTTGAAAGCAGCAAGAGAAAGGCAAAACATCACCTACAAGAGAAACTTGAAAGAAAGATTAAGTGCTGACCTCATCAGAAAACATGGAGGAGAGAAGAAAATGGTATGAGTATTTAAGATATTGAAAGAATAAAGCTTCCAGCCATGAATTCTGTATCCAGCAAAGCTGTTCTTCAAATATGAAGGGGAGGTGAAGCAGATATGGATCAAGTGATTGAGCTCCCACTTACCATATGAGAGGTTCCTGGTTCAGTTCCCAGTGCCTCCTAAAGAATGCAGCGAGCTGTTCCAAAGGGCAGGTGCAGAAAACTGATTCAACAAGATGCAGCAACAAGAGATAAGGAGAAAAACATAATGAAAGACACAACAAAAGCAGGGAACGGAGAAGGCTCAAGCAGTTAAGCACCTCCTTCCCATATCAGAGGAACAGGTTTAGTGCCCAGTGCCTCATAAAGAAACAGGAAGATGAACAGGCACAGCTAGTGCAAACAAGGGGGTGGGGGAGAAATAAATAAATAAGTTAAATATATCTTTAAAAAATGAAGGGTAGTTAAAAGTTTTCAAAGACAAACAAAAACTGATAGAATATGTTACTAAAAGACCAGAATTACAAGAGATACTAAAGGGAGTGCTGCAGCCTGAAAGGAAAAAGCAAGGGTGAGAGGCTTGGAGAAGAGTTAAGAAATGAAGATTTTTAGAAAGGATAAAAAAGATACACTACAGAATGATATGACAACAGAAACCCAAAGGTCAAAATTGATGAAGTAAGTAATGCCTTTAAAGTTATAACATTTAATGTTAATGGCTTGAATTCCCCAATCAAAAGACACAGACAAATAAAATGCATAAAAATTATGATCCATCTATATGTTGTCAACAAGAGACTCACCTCAGACATAGGGACACAACTAGGTTAAAAGTAAAAGGTTAGGAATAGCTATTCCATGCAAACAGTAACCAAAAAAGAGCTGGAGTAATGATACTAATATTGGACAAAATAGATTTCAAATGCAAAACTGTTATGGGGAAGCAGATATAGCTCCAGTGATTGACCTCCCACCTACCACATGATAGGTCGATGGTTCGGTTCCCGGTGCCTCTTAAAGAATACAGTGAGCTGTTGCGATGGGCAGATGCAGCAAGATGATGAAACAAGATACAGCAACAAGAAACACAAGAAGAAACACATAATGAGAGACACAAGAAAAGGAGGGAGCGGAGGTTCCTGGTGCCTCCTAAAGTAGACAGGGAGCTAGTGCAATGGGGAGGTGTGGCAAGCTGACACAACAAGATGATGCAATAAGAGACAGACAGAGGGAACATGATAAAAGACACAATAGAGCAAGGAGCAGAGGAGGTTCAAGTGATTGGGCATCAACCTCCCACATCGGAGGTCCTGGGTTTGGGTACCAGTGCCTCCAAAAAAAGCAAACAAACAAAGAAAACAGGGAAGAAAAACAGACACAGCAAAGTACGTAAACAACAAGGGAGTGGGGAGAAATAAATAAATAAATAAATAAATAAATAAATAAATACAAATAAATCTTAAAAAAGAAAAAAACTATTATAGGGGATGAATAAGGTCATTATATACTAAGAAAAGGGTCAATTAAACAAGAAGAAATAACTATTCTAAATATTTATGCACCTAACCCCAGTGCCCCATGATACATAAGGCACAAACTGACAAAGCTGAAGGGAGAAATAAATGTCTCTACAAAAATCCATGGAGACTTCAATACACCACTCTCAGTATTGGATAGAACATCTGGACAGAGATATATAAACAGAGATTGAATAATACGATTAAACTAGATCTAACATATATCTATAGAGCATTGCACCCCAAAACAGGAGGATATACATTCATTCCAAGTGCTCATGGATCTTTCTCCAAGATAGACCATATATTGAGTAAAAAGACAAGTCTCAATAAATTTAAAAAGATTAAAATTATACAAAACATTTTCCTTCATCATAAAGGAATAAAGCTGGAAATCAATAATGGATGGAAAAAGGAAAAATTAATAAATATATGGAGATTAAACAGCACACTCTTAAACAATCAGTAAGTCAAAGAAGAAATTGCAAGGGAATTCAGTAAATATCTTGAGATGAATGAAAATAAGAATACAACATATCAAAACCTATGGGGGTTTATTAAAAAAAAAAAAAGGCAGTCTCTAAGGTGAAAGGCAATATTTGGAAAGCATATGTCAGAGAAGGGTTTAATATTCAAAATATATAATTAATTACTGCAACTAAGCAACATAAATCCCGAAATCAATAAAACTTGGAAAATAATTTGAATAGACATTTTCCCAAAGCAGATATATATATGAAGTGATGTTCAAATCATTAGCCATTAAAAAAATGCAAATCCAAGCTATGATGAGATACTACTCCACACCCAATTAGATGGCTATTCTTTAAAAAACAGAATATATCAAGTGTTAAGTATGCAGTGAAATAAGAACCTTAATATATTGTTGGTGGGAATGAAAAATGGTGCAGCCACTGTGGAAAACAGCTTGTCAATATTTCAGAAAGTTAAATATTGAATTAACATTTGACCCATTGCTTCCACTTTGGTATATAAACAGAAGAATTTAAAATGAAATTTAAAAAAAATATTTGTACACCTATTTTCATAACAGCATTATTCCTATAGACCAGAAGGTAGAAGCTACCAATGTGTCCATCAAGTGATGCATGGATAAACAAAGTGTGATATATCCATACAATAAAATATCAGATACAAAAATAAATGAAATGCTGATACATGCAACAACATATATAAGACATGAAGATATCTTCTTCAGTAATATGTCAGACAAAATAAATAAATTGAACAATATCACTTAAATGAACTCAGGGAGCCAATGTGTCTCAATGGTTGGGCAAAAGCTTTCCACATACAAGGTCCTGGGTTCAAACTTCAGCCCCAGTACCTAAAAAAAAAAAAAAAAAAAAATTTATGGGACACCTCAGAGGCAGTGCTGAGAGGAAAATTTATAGCCCTCAATGTTTATATGTAAAAAGAAGAAATAGGTGAATTTGATGATATAACTGCATACCTTGAAGAAATAGAAAAAGACCAGCAAACTAATCCCAAACTAAGCTGAAAGAAAGAAATAGTAAGGATCAGAGCAAAAATAAATGAAATTGAGAACAAAAAACAAACAAAAAACAATAAAGAGAATCACCAAAACCAAAAGTTGGTTTTTTTAGATCAACAAAATCAACAAACACTTAGACTGACAAAGAAAAAGAAGAGAGAAGACACAAATAAATAAAATCAGAAATGAGACAGGGGGCATTACCACTGACCCCAAAGAAATAAGAGAGATCATAAGAGGACACTATGAACAACTGTATGCCAAAAAACTAGAAAATATAGATGAGATGGACAAATTCCTAGAAACACATGAACCACCTAACTGACTGTAGAAAAAATAGTAATCCTCAATAAACCAATTACAAGTGAAGATCCTGAAACATTCTTCAAAAACCTGCCAAAGATTTTCAGCCCAGGACCACATGGCTTCACAGGTGAATTATTCCAATCATTCAAAGATGATCTAATACCATTTTTTCTCAAGCTCCTCCAAAAATATTGAGCAGGAAAGAACTCTACCAAATTCATTCTATGAAGACACCATCACTCTAATATCAAAACAAGATAACAATACTACAATAAAAGAAAATTACAGATCAATATCTCTAATGAATATAGATGCAAAAACACTCAACCAAATACTTGCAAACACAATCCAAAAGCACATATAAAGAATTATACACCACAATGAAGTGGGTTTTATCCCAGGTATGCAAGTGTGGTAGAACACAAGAAAATTAGTGTAATAAACCACATAGATAAATTGAAGAAGAAAAATCACAAGATCCTCTCAATTGATGCAGAAAAGGCATTTGAGAAAATACATCACCCTTTCTTGATAAAGAAACACTCCAAAAGACAAGAAAAGAAGGAAGCTTTTTCAATATGGTAAAACGCATGTATTAGTCAGCCAAAGGGGTACTAATGCAAAATACCAGAAATCTCTTGGCTTTTATAAAGGTTATTAATTTGGGGTAGAAGCTTACAGTTACCAGGCCATAAAGCACAGTGAAGTTACTTCCCTCACCAAATCTATTGCCACATGTTGGGGCAAGATGTCTGCCGACATATGCCAAGAATTCAGGCTTCTTGGGATCCTCCCTTCCCAGGGTTCTATTTCTCTCTGGGCACAGCTGCTGTGCTCTCTCCACAAGGCCAGCTGTAGTCTATCAGGCTAGTGGCTCTGTCTCTCTCCCCAGGGCCTGTGCCATATCTAAGGAGCTGTCTCTATTCCTCTGTGTTTTTCTGAGTTCACTTTCTGGGCTCCAGCTCAAATACTCAGCATCAAAACTCCAACTCTCTTCTCTGCCATGTAGTTTTCTTGTGAGTCCCCATCCACCAAGGAGGTGGGGACTTAAAATCCTACTGAGGTGGCCCAATCAAAGCCCTAATCATAATTTAATCACTCTCAGTTACAGACCAGTTTACAAACATAATCAACATCTATTTTTGGAATTCATAAACAATGCCAAACTGCCACACTACACCCTCTGAATTCCAAAATTACATTATAATATTCAAAAAATCTTAAATCAGTACAATACTAAATACAGAATCATATCACAATCAGTTCAAAGACATACTGTTTGTCTGAGGCAAAGTCCCTTCTGGCTGTAGACCTCTGAAACTTAAAAAATCATTTATCTGCTTCCAATACACAAATGGACAAAGGATTAACATTTCTATTACCATAAGGTGAAATTGGGAGGGAAACATAAGTCATGGGTCCTCTAGAGTTCAGTAAATCTGCAGGGCATCCTCCATTTGATTTCAAAGTCTGAAAGTCATTCTTAAGATGATGGTTTCTTCTCCTTGGGGCCTTATGAGGACCCACGCTTTCTACAGGCTTGCCCAGTGGCCATTTTCTTGGTTCCACCCTCATCAAGCACCTGGCTGTCAGTCCAGCTCCAGACATCACCCTCCGAGAGCATTGTGGTGATTGCCACACTTTACTGAATATTTGGGTTAGAGTCTTAGACCCCCCCAGCACAGTAAAGTGAAGACAACATCCTCCTTAACCTTTAGCATTCAGGCTCAACTCTCTCAGAGCAATGAGTTGACTACCTGGTATTCCCTAATCTATGGGGGGACAGGTCTACCCCTCTCAGACCTATGGGCTGCTGACCATAACCACCCTAATCCTTGAGGAATGTGCTCCATAATTTCTGTACCTTGGGATGGCAAAATTCTCCCCAAACATTGGCTGGGAACATCCACCCTCTTCAACTGCTGGGGCAAACTCACCCTTCTGTACACATGGGTGGGGTTCCTCTCTTGGCACAAGGTGATGTCTGAATTCCAGATCTCAGCTTCCATGGTTTTCCTCTTGAAGTAATTTCCCCTTCAATCTCTCCCTTCCATGTTCCTTTTATTCCAGGCTGACAATGATTTGGTTCATACTGCTCTCTCAGAATGTTTGTTGGTTTAGCATCAAGGAAGCTGGGGTCCAAGCCATCAGACAGTAAGACTTTCCACAAGTCTTTCTGAGATAACTGCATTTTCAATCCTGGTTTACAAGTTCCAAATTTAGTTAACTCCTCAAATGGGGCACTGTCCTCTGGGAACTTGATTCCAGAGTCTTGGAATTTCCAGAATCAGTTTTTTGTTTTCTTTGTGCCCAACAGTTCAATCCACAGCTTATCTCTCTTGTCTAGCATTTTGCTATAAGCTGCAAGGAGGAGCCAAACCATATTCTCCAAGTTTACTTTGGAAAGTTCTTCAGATAATTGTCCCGACTTGCCGTTTTCAAATTCTACCTTCCATATATCATCAGGATTTAATCTAGCTAAGTTCTCTCTGACTTTAAAACACAGATCACCTTTCTTCCAGTTTCCAATAAGACCTTCATCATTCACTTCTAAGACCTTCTAAAACATCTTGTTAGCATCCATCTCACAATTATTTCCTTCTAAGGCCTTATCAAAAATAACTTTAGGCCCCATATTGCTACCAACAGTCTCTGCAAAGCATGGTAGGCCTTTTCCATCAAGCATTTCACAATTCCTCCAAAAAATTCCCTTTACACATTTATAAAACCATTCCAGTATTTTAGTAATTGCAAAAGCACTACCACACTCCTGGTACAAAATTCTGTATTAGTCAGCCAAAGGGGTACCAGAAATCTGTTGGCTTTTATAAAGGGTATTAATTTGGGGTAGAAACTTACAGCTACCAGACCATGAAGCAGAAGTTACTTCCTTCACTAAAGTTTATTGTCACGTGTTGGGGCAAGATGGCTGCCAACGTCTGCCAAGAGTTCAGACTCCTTGTGGTACTATCTTTTTGGGGCTTTGTTCTCTCCATTCTCAGCTGTTGTGCTGTCTCCACAAGACCAGAAGTAGACTATCAAGCCAAAAGCTCTCTCTCTCTCCCCAGGGCTTGTGCCATTTCTAAGGAGTCTTCTCTATTCCTCTGTGTTCTTCTCCTGTGTGTTCACTTCCTGGGCTCCAACTAAAAAACTCAGCATCAAAACTCCAAATCTCTTCTCTGCCATGTAGTTTTCTCTGTGAGTCTTAACAACCTACTTATGTGGTCCAATCAAAGCTCTAATCAAAATGTAATCACTCCCAAGTACAGACCAGTTTACAAACATAATCCAACATTGATTTTTGGAATTCATAAACAGTGCCAAACTGCCACAGTACATATATGAAAAACCTACAGCTAGCATTGTACTCAATGGTGAAAGACTGAAAGCTTTTCTGCTGAGATCAGGAACAAGACAAGAATGCCCACTGTCACCACTGATAGGCAATATTGTCCCGGAAGGTCTAGCTAAAGCAATTAAGCTAGCAAAGGAAATATGAAATATGAAAGGAAGAAGTAAAATTTTCATTATTTGCTAATGACATGATCCTATATCTAGAAAATCCTGGAAAATCTACAACAAAGCTAAAGGAATTAATAGACAAGTTCAGCAAAGTGGTGAGATACAAGGTTAATACGCAAAAATCTATCATGTTTCTGTACACTACTGATGTGCAATCTGAGGAGGAAATCAGAAAAACATTCCATTTATAATAGCAACTAAAACAATCAAATATTTAGGAATAAACATAACCAAGGACATAAAGGACCTGTATTCAGAAAAACACAAAACATTGCTAAAAGAAACCAAAGAAGACTTAAACAAATGGAAGGAAATTCCATGTTCATGGATTAGTAGACTAAATATCATTAAGATGTCAATTCTACCCAAGCTGTTTTACAAATTCAATGTAACCAAAATAAAAATCCCAACAGCCATTTTTTGCATTCATTCAACAGGAACTTTTAAGTGGCATCTCTCTGCTTGTCTCAGAAAAACTTTGCTACAAATCAGTATAAAAAGCCAGAATTTGGGATACATTTGTTCCTGACATAGCTACATGGAAACTTCCATAAATTCTATAACATAAGACAAGCTAGGGATCAATTTATTCTACAATTAGATTAAAAGATGGGTTGAAATATAAATGGGTAGCCAAAGAGATTCCAATTTAAAGTCAATAAAAAATGCCCATTAAACACCTTTCATTTGTATGATGCATCATATATGCATGGCTGGTTAAATAATGTGACTCCTGTGAATTATGCATAATTTTATTGGATGTTGAACATTAATTAAACAGTTATTTCAGTGTATGAAAATGTTTTCATTTTAAGCACATTTTTAAAAGAAAATATATAGAAATATATTTAGGATTTTATGAGGAATTGGAAATATTCCAAAGTTTCCATATATTTGATTCTAATGTTTTTGTGTTTTGTACAGCACCATATAGCTCTAATAGAATCCAGTTGTAAACAAACTTTTCAATTTTAAGTGAAAGTTCTGTGAGAAGTCCTCAGGATTTATGAAATTTCAGACCCCTTTTCCATAATCCCTCCCTACATCATTGGTTTGTACTCTCCTAAACCACAAGATTTTTGAGACTGTTATATTATCAAAAACAGTGCCAACTGAGCTGAAAAGGACAATAAGAGGACAAAATTAAAGAAGGTTGTTGGAATTCTAAAATTGTATATACTGATAAAACTATACATGTTCAAAGAACCATTGAACAAAAAGGAAGTGTTAGACCTTAATTTGCCAGGTTGCTATGACAAATATTATGGAATAGGATGGCTTGAACAATGGGACTTTATGGACTGAAAGTTTTGAGGTTAGGAGATTTCCAATATTGAGACATCAGGAAGGCATTGCTTTTTTCCCCGAAGTCTATATCATTCCAATGCTGGCTAACAGAGATCCTTGAGATTCTTTATCTTCTATCTCTGCCTTTCATTCATAGAAATGTCCTCTTCTTTCTCTTCTGGGTTCTGTTTATTTCTGTCTTCTGGCCTCTGCCTGTAACCTCTATCTCAGAATTTCTTATACTTTTAATAGACTCCAGTAATCTGAATTAAGGCCCCCTTTCATTCAGGTGGGCCACACCTTAACTAAAGTAACACATTAAAGAGTTCATATCTACAATGGGCCTACACCCAAAGGAATACTGACAATGCTTAAGAATATGTATATAATCCAGTCTACCACAGATGAAGACAGAGGTCAGACCTGCAGGCAGAGATGTCACAGACTTTGGCTCTGAGACCGAAGCCCAAGGGAAAATACATACACCACAGAGATGACTCCCAGGCAATGAAACTTAACAGAATTTCAAGATTTTAAAATTGCTTGGGAGCAGTGATTCTTTTCTTCCTTCCTTTCTCTCCCTTTTGGAATGAGTATGCCTAAAACTTTTATTAAAAAACCTGCCGTGACATGGTATTTTGGAATCAGTAAACTTGTTTCCATATTACTCATCCACAGAGAGAAAGGAATTTTGCCCCTGATGGATCCTACCCAGAATGTCATATATACCTGATTTAGACAAGGTAGATGATGACTTGGACTTCTGATCAAGACTATTTAGATGAGGTTTGGAAATTGAGTTGAGGCTGTAATTTGTTTAGACGATTGGGCATGTTGGGATGAGGAGAACGTATAATGTATGTGTGAAAAATGTTTGAACAGAATATACCGCAGACTGAATATTAGCCTGAAAATACCTGGTCTTAAACCCTGGTACTCATCCGTGCTACTTTAGATGAAACATATTTTATACTTTGTTTAATTTGAGATGGAGAGACTATCCCAGGTTTTCAGGTTGGGCATAAATGCAATCATATGTATCACATCAAAAGGGAGACAGGATAATTTGAGAGACAAACAGAGGAGAAAGCAAGTGAAAGCAGAGCATAGAGATATTTGAAGATAATGTAGTCTCAAAACAAAGATTTCTGGCATTCACCTTGAACTAGTAGAGGTACAGAGTATACTCTCCAGGAGATACTCCAGAAGTGTGGCCTTATAGACACCTTGAATTCAACCTTGTGATATTGATTTCAATTTTCTGGCTTCCAAAATTGTGAGAGAATCAAATTCTGTTACTGTGAGTTATCAAGTTTCTTTTAATGTGTTAAAGAAGCCACAGAAAATGAATTTAATCATTAAAAACTGTTAAATAATGGAGGAGAAATGGCATTTTTGAAAGAGATATGAAAATACTAACAATGGTAGGATGCTAGTATTTCTATATATCAGGTGATACCCATAGGCTTTTCTGTGTATTGACTCATTTTGCCTCACAATATCCCTACAAAATAAGTACAATAATTATATCCATTTTATATCTGAGAATATCTTGCCACTGAGAGGTTAAGTAATTTACTCGAGGACACATGGGCAGAAAGTGTCAGAGATGTACAAAAAAATAAAAAAATTGATACTTGAGGGGACAGGGTGATGGAGAAATTTGCACATATTTATAATTAGGTTTAGAAAATTGTGGAATGGTCTTTAATAAGCAGAGAATGACAGAGAGAAATAATATTCCATTTTTTTAAATTTTCTTTTTTTCCAAAAGAAAAATTAGAAATGAGAGAAGGCATTGAGTTAGGCCTGTAAATGTACAATCAGGAGACCCTGAGTAGAAAGGCCTGTCTGGACAAAGGGACCAAGTAGGTAAGGAGGGAGGGTGACAGACAAGATCTCCAGGAGGGATTTTAACTTGTGATGGCCAGGATTATATGTTTATATCTTATCTGGAGGGTAATAGGAACCAGAAGAAAGAAAGGAGAATGTTTTTTTCCCAAAGACTGGTTGCCGGCGATGTTGGACTCCTTTATCACATGGTATGGCACATAGTCACATCTGTTGATCACTTCCTTCTCTTCCAAGTTTTGTTGCTTTCACATTCTTGCTTCCATGGTTTTCTCATTTTTTGTCTGAATCTCATTCTCTTAAAAAAGACTCCAGTAAAGGGACTGAGACCCACGGTGGGCTAGGTATTAACTGAATTAACCTACTCAAAATTTCCACCTACACTAGGTTACACCCACAGAATGTATTAACTTTAAGATCATACTTTCCTGAGGTCCTTACTGCTTCACACCATCAAATATACATATTCCATTTTGCATTATTTTTCTTTTATACATAGGTAAAACATACAATATTTGGCAAGTTTGTAAAAAATAAACTTGTTTATTTGTCATTTCAAACATATGGCAATAAGATGAAGTAAACACAGATCTCGTAACAATATGGAAAACACTATTTTTGGTGAGTTTTGTGGTTCAACCATTTTACAAGAGAACTAATGAAACAGGGTGACAATCATAGGAATATGAAATTTACTTAAAAATTTTATATCCAAACAAAAATCAACATATTTCATTGAGTGAGCATCATATCTTATAACATAAGCATTATAAGTATGTATATTAAAGGCATTCATATTTATTGTTTAATGGCAATAAGAAATGAAAATTAAAAAAACTAAAACTAAAATAAAATTAAAAGATTGGGATATTAAAAAATAAAAAAATATTTTTTTAAAATTTTTGACATTTTTCTTTTCATTACTGTAATATCTGGTGTTCTCTCTGTACAATGAAATTTTCTTCTATTTATTCCCCAGTGTCTTACTATTTTTTTCATTTTGTTTTCAAAGAAGTTTAAGGTCACAGTAAAGTCACATACAGAATACAGGGGACTCTCATATACCCAACATCCTCCCCTTTTCCTCCTTCCCGTATTAAGATCTTTTTATATGTGGATGGTACCTTTGCTATAACTAACATACAAATAGTGAAACATAGCTACTAAACGTGGTCAATGGTTTACATCATGGTTTACATTTTAGACTGTATTCTTTTATAAATTTTGATGATATTTAACATGGCTTGTGTTCATCATTGTAAGATCATGCAGAACACTTCCATTGCCCACTAAATACCCTCTGTTTGATGTAGTCTAGTCTTCCCTTCCCCATGGTATATAAGCCCCTTCTCAATTAGAGGTGGAGTGGACATCACCATCCCAGAATCCTCAGGATTGTGGAAAGAACTATGGACTAGAGTGGACTTACATGTATTCTACTCTAGACATTTTGTGATTCCAGCAATGGAAGAAATTACAACATTGATGTAGGACCAGTGGTCACTGGAGGCTTTGGGGGCAGGGAGAGGGAAAAACAGTTGTAATACGGGGGCATTTTCAAGACTTGGGAATGGTCCTGAATGACACTGCAATGAAAGATATAGGACTTTTTATTTCAACACATAACATGCAGAACTGTGTGGGAGAGAGTGTAGACTGCAATGTGAACTATGGTCCATGCTTAATGGCAAAGCCCCAGGATGCATTTATTAACTGCAAAGAATGTGCCACATTAATGAAGGATGTTTATGTTGGAGGGTGTGGGAGGTATGGGGAATGAGGCATATGGGAATCCCTATATTTTTTGTGTAACACTTATGTAATCTAAACATCTTTTTTTAAAAAAATTTAAGAATTATTTTAAAAAGCACTTTAAAAAAAGAAATGAAATTAGTTATCTGAATAAAAAAAAAAGTACGGTAGCAAATCAAATCACCTTTTGTGACACTGAATAGAAAGACTTGGATTGCAAAGATGTCTGTGGAAAGAAAGAATAAGGGAGGGAGATGACCTTCCATTGGGGAAGTTTTGAAAATGAGGGATCAAGGATTTAATCTTGGGAAAGGACCAGAGTTGGAGGATGATGGGGCAGAAGAAAGAAGATCGAAAGAATAAGGAAAGAAGATGGTAAATTTTTCAGAATTAAGGAAGCTCCCTGAAGAGAAAATCAGTCCTTCAGGGTGTAAAGTTTACAAGACCCTTGCCTAGATGGTAAGAGAGAGAAATTTATTCACCCTGTCATTTGATACGGCCATGCGAAGAAAAGGAGATATCTATGGTACAGTCCCCTAAAAGATGTGGCTTCTCAGACAGATGGAGGAAGCAAACAAGTTCAAGTCTATTTGACGAAGAAGCAGCTAGTGCTACAGGAGTCACTGCCCTGCAACCCTGGGGAGGAGGTTTGTTTTCAAGGCTGAAGCACTGTGGTAATAGCTGTAATATTGCTGACAGTAATAATCTCCCACATCTTCAGCCTGGAATCTGCTGATGGTGAGAGTGTAATCTGTCCCAGACCCACTGCCACTGAATCTATCAGGGACCCCAGATGGCCGGTTGGATGCAGCATAGATGAGCAGTTTAGGAGCCTGTCCTGGTTTTTGCTGATACCAGGCTAAGTTGCTGCTAACACTCTGGCTAGACTTGCACTTGAGGGAGACTGTCTTTCCTGAAGATGTAGCCACAGAGTCTGGAGACTGTTTCATCACAATGTCCCCACTGGCACCTGCAAAGAAAAAAGAACATAGATTATAAATTAAATCACAAGTACATAAAATATATATCTAAATGTAGGTTTTCTTATTTAACATATAACATCAAATCTGTCTTAGATAAAGTGGTTAATCTACCCTGCATGGTAAAATTATTCTCCAAGTTTGTAAAGATATAATCTTCTAAACCTCTCACCTGAGACCCAGAGCACTAGGAGGATGAGGATTTGGGGATGTGACATCATTTTGTTTACCATCTGGTGTACTCAGGCCCCATCTCCAGGGAAACCACATTAATAGAGCTGTGAGCAGACAACCAAGTCCCGGAGGAGCCTATGCAAATCCTTAGAGAGTATAAAGGCAAACGTTCCTGTGCAGTGAGTGCAAAGATAAATAATGGAAGAAGATAAAAATATCATGACAACAAAAATGCAACTATATGCCTGAAAGAGGCCAGAAATCAACTTAACACCCCCATTTTCAACAAAGTTCAGCAAAATTGATAAACTTAAATATTTTTATTACAAATTGTACTCTGTCAAATCAACTGCAACTATCATGAAAACAAATGTATTTTGTAATAAAATACATGCATTTGTAAGTGTATAATTTCAGAACTTAATTAAATCCTATCAACATGGTGCCAAAACCTATGTGAAATATATGCTTATATCATTGGATAGATGAAGATATCGTACACAAATTGTATATCTCTTTCGGTCTATTCTGAATTTTAAATACATATTTGAAGCTCCTCTTAGACATCCCAGAGGCACCTCAGTATATCCAAAACCAGACCTCTCTATTGCCCTCAACACAAATACACTCTCCAGAAATCTGTCACCAGATACTGACAGGTCACCCTTAACACTGCCCTTTAAGTCCACCAGTTTCTAATATCGCTAATGAAGTGATTAGCACACCTGAAGTGTAACACCTCCATCTAGTGGTAATAGATAAAATGGCTTCAGCTCCCAAGGTCTGATAGAGCAGTTCTTCAATTATTCCTACTCCAAATCAACGATATTTATAGAATTATGGAAAACATAATATGATGAACACTTCTAGGCATAGGACAGTAAACTATGAACAAGTAAAACTGTCTTCATAAAAGATTCATTTTACTGGGAACGTACACAATAAACAAATAACATTTCTGTAACCATTACTGTCCTGCTTCTCTGAGATTTCCTCCACGGTAACAATGCTGTTAACAGGAAAAGAAGGGCAATGTGAACCTAGGTCCATTTCATGATCAAGCCTCTGCATGAACAGTCAGAGGAAAAGAAAAAATTGGGGACAGTTGTATAGATAAAAATATCTTTCTCTTTCATGAGTTTAACATTTCCTGCAAAGATTTTTTCATAAGGCTCCTAAGAGGTTTATCTTGAAGTGGAGTGTCCTAAGGCATGTATTGTTCCAATTCTAATTAATAATAAGTTCATTTTCCTGTTGTTTGTCTCCTTAAGAGCCCTTTACCTTAGGAGAGGGACCCTCCCTGGAATTCAGGAATGATGCTGCACAGGCTCTCATCATCAGGGAAGGCACTCCTTCTCATCAACAATCCACCCTGTTCTTCTTCCACCACATATTTGGGATAGAAAATGCTAATAATTTCTTCAAATTTGCCCCCTAAATCCATGTCTTTTTCCTGCTATTCCAGGAAGTTACATTTAATGCACATTCTTAAGTTTGCTTACTTGACTTTAATTTCTACTACCTAATTGATAGATTTCCAAGAAATGCAATATATTCATTCTCTTTGCCATGATTACATACATTCCTTCGGAGTGACTGGCCCTGAGCGGTCCACATAATATGTAGGATATGGAAATG
>JAQZBX010019257.1:0-33949 GCA_029593785.1 Cabassous unicinctus
AAATCTTTAAAAAAAAAAAAAAAGAAGAAATACCACATGATCCTATCAATAGATGCAGAAAAAGCATTTGATAAAATTCAATACCCATTCATAATAAAAAAAAAAACCTCTCTGTAAACTAGGAAGAGAGGGGAATTTCCTCAAATTCATAAAGAACACCTCCAAAAATTCTCCAGCTAACCTCAAAACTTAATGGTGAGAAACTGTAAGTTTTCCCTGTATTTTCCTATTCAACATCACAATCAAAGTCCTAGCTAGTACAATAACACAGGAAAAGAAAATAAAAGGTATAAAGATTGGGAAGGAAAAAAAAACTGTTTCTTTGCAGATGGCATGATTTTTTATGCAGAAATTCCCAAAGAACTGACCTAAAAAACCTGTTTGACCTAACTGATTATAGCAAGGTCACAAGATAGAAGGCTAATAAACAAAAGACAACTGCTTTCGTGTATATCACAAATACACATTTGGAATTTGAAATTACCATTTACAAAGCACACACACACACACACACACACACCCAAAAACCTGATGTATTATATCAAACAAAAAAATTATGTACAGAATCTATATGTGGGAAACTACAATCTAAGTAAATGGACAGATGTTCCAAGATCATGGGTCATAAGACTCTGTCATTAAAATGCCAATTATTCCCAACTTGATCTACAGCTTCAAAACAATTCCACCACGAATCCCAGCAAGCTGTTTTGTGGATATAAAGAAACTGATTTTAAAGTTTTTACAGAAAAGCAAAGATCCAGAAGAGCCAACACAATACTGAAAAGAGCAAAGTTGGAAGACTGACACTATCTACCTTCAAAACTTACCAGAAAGCTATTATAATAAAGATAATATATTGACCTATATAGATATAGTCAATTCATCTTTGACAAAAAAAGCAAGGCAAGTCATTGAAGATGAACTTTTCACCAAATGAAGGTGAAAAAATTGGACATTGATAGGTTAAAAAAACTAAAATACAGAACTTAGACCAGTCCCAAAAATTAACTCAATATGGACCATAGTCCTAAATACAAATTATACTATAAATTTTCTAGAAGATAACCAAAAAGAAAAATCTATGATGACCTTGGGCTTGGGAATGAGTTTCTCGATACAACACCAAAATCATGAGCAATGAATTTAAAAACTGGTAAGTTAGACTTTATTAAAATGAAGAATTTCTGCTCTGCAAAAACAACTCTGTTAAGAAAATGAAGAGAGAAACCACAGACTGGGAGAAAATATTTGCCAAACACATATCTAATAAAAGTCTTGTCTCTAAAATTGACAAAGAACTCTTAAAACTCAGTAAGAAAACAAACAATCCAATTAAAAATGGGCAAAAATGGGAGCAGGTATGGCTCAAGCAGTTGAGCACCCGCCTCCCACATGGGAGGTCCCAGGTTTGGTTACCAGTGCCTCCTGAAAAAACAAAAACAAATAACAAGTAAAACAATGAAAAAACCAACTCAGGGAAGCCGATGTAGCTTGGTGGTTGAGCACTGGCTTCCCACCTACGAGGTCCTGGGTTCATTCCTCCCCAGTACCTCAAAAAAAAAAAAAAGGGTGGGGAGCAAAAAATCTGGACACATCACCAAAGAGGAAATACAGATGTCATATAAAAGATACCCAAAATCATCTGTCTCTAGAGAACTGCAAATTAAAACACTGAGATACTACTACATGTCTATTAGAATGGCTGAAGTTCAAAAAAACTGACAATACCAAATACTAACAAGGATGTGGGGCAACAGGAACTCTCATCCAGGTCTAATGGAAAAGCAAAATGGTACAAACACTTTGGAAGAAAGTTTGGCAGTTTCCTAAAAAGGTAAATATAGTCTTCCCATATGATCCAGCAATCACATCCCTAGACTCCTAGGTATTTACCCAATTGATTTGAAAACTTATTTCCACACAAAACCCACATGCAAATATTTATAGCAGCATTATTCACAGTCACCCTTAAGTAGACAACCAAGATGTCCTTCAATAGGTGAATGTATAAACAAACTGTGGTACATCCAAACAATGGAATATTAGTCAACTTTAAGAAGCAGCAAATTATGAAAACCCTCAAATCCACATTGCTAAATGAAACAAACCAGTCTAAAAAGGCTACATACTGTGTAATTATGATTATACTGCATTCTGTAAAGGGCAAAACTATGGGGACAGTAACAAGATTAATGGGTGGTGAAACTACTCTGCATGATACTGTAATGGTGGTTATATGACATTTCACAAAACCCACAGAATTTTACAGTACAAAGAGGGGAACCTTAATGTATTCAAATCAAAGGAAAAAAACAATCATTTAGGAGGTTGGGGAATGGCAGGAAGGCAAGCAGACCTGTGACAAAAGAATCTTAACTTTATTTCAAATGTGTAAAGCAACCTGAAGATGGAGGTGTGGGGAAGAGGGCAGAAGGTGCTGACCCAAGTATTACTCTGTAAATGAGTAGTCTGTAAGACCAAAGGCAAAAGGAAATGCACATAAGACTGTACTCTAATTAATAAAGTTGTTTCCAACAGGTGTGCAGGTTAACAATTATGATACAGCTATATGTGTACACTGGAATTAAAGAATAACGTAAAGGGATGGCAGATGGTAGGAGCGTGGAGTAGATATTCACAAATCAGTAATTGGATAATGCTAGAATGATCCATGTGGTAATGGATTACAGCTAGAATAATCCATGTGATAAGGGATTAGAGTTGAAGATAATAGTAAAGACTCAACTTAATATACAGATGGTTACATCTAGAAATATTTATAGGCATATGTATATACATGTAATAATATACACACATACATATCTTTGCTTTGTCACCTGAGAGTGCCTAAAGGAAATGATATCCCAGTAGTATGAACACACCTAGCACCCTGATCTTGGTTTCTAAAACCATTTTGGAACCAGGGCTCCTTGGAGAAAGAGATGATTCTAGAACTTGGGCAGTGTTAAATAGATTGAATCATGCCCCCCACAAAAACATGTTCAACTTCTAACACCTGGTCCTGTCGGTGGAAGTCCATTTGTAAATAGCCTTGAATATGTTATTAATTTAAGTGAGTCAGGATATGGATGTGAACCTATTTGTAAAAAGGGCGTTTAAAGATTTTGTTATTAGTTAAGGTGTGAAGATCCTTTGAAGATCAAATTGGTTTAATTTATATGAGACCAAATTGATTCAGAGTGAGTCTTAATCCATATGACTGGAGAACTTATAAGGAGGAAATCTAAACAGAGACACAGACCACTGAGCAGAAGTAGAAGACAAAAGTCAGTGGAAACTAAAGAACAGACACAAGAAGATAGAGATCATCATGTGACAGAAGACTGCTGGAACGCTACAGAATCTGGGAGGGAGCAAAGACCTGCCAATGCTAGACTTCTGGTCTCCAAAACCATAAGACAACCCACTGTGTAGTTATTTGTCACAGCAGCCCTGGCAAACCAAGACAAGCACCTAAGCCAAAAATATTTAGCCTAAATCTAACCCAGCCTTTGGAACTAACTTACTGTATTTAGGAAATACAAAGGGCAGAAATACAAGTTAAACACCATAAGGAAACAATCAGACAAACCCAGAACGTGGGAATAGTCCTAGTCTCTTCCAAAAGCCAACATCACTGGTGAAAGAAGAAGTGGTGAATATTTTACTATGTTAAAAATTACTAAAGCAGTAACGATCAAATCAATGCACAAACTTTGATTGGATGCTGATGTCAAAAAACCAAATACATATTGATATTTTGTGGGAGACAAGTGTAGAAACTTGAATACAGATATTATGGGATATTTTTTAAAAGTACAATAATGATGTTATGGTCATGTACAAGAATGTCTTTATTTTTAGGAGATGTTTACCTGCGGTAGTTAGGGATCAAGTATCTTAAGAGCTGAAACTTTCTTTCAAAAAGGTTCAGGAAAAAATTATCTACGAAGAGAGATTTAAACAACAATGATAAAATGTAAAATTTAATTGTTTTATTCAAGTGATACTATATAGGTGTTTATTATACTATTCTTTCAGTTTTTCTGCATGTTTGGAAATTCTATAAAATTTCGGGGTGGAGTGGAAGAATGAAGCCATTAAAAAAAAAAAAAAAAAGCTGGCCAAAATAATCAGTTGTAAAGCACTGGAAAACAGTAATAGCAGATTCTATGGACAGTTGGAACAAAGAAACAAAGACAGAACCACCTCCCACTCCACCCGCACTATCCCCATTTTTGTGGAGGAAAAAGAAGGGATTTCAAGAGATATTAATTTCCTTCTTCAATTACAATGGTTGAGAGTAATGAGGGAATTTTGTAACTTTGAAATTTAATAACTATGGGAAAATAGGGTTGGAGGATCAAGAACTAAAATGAACTCATGAAGACCTTAAATTCATTTATATACATGTGTGAAGATAGCAAAACAAATCAGTAACATTCTTTATATCTTATATTAATAGTAGGTTCTATAGGAATTCTATCTGCAATCCTTTCTCACTACACTAGAAACTGTACTGCAGATATATTTACTGCTATAAGGCACAAACATAAGTTTAAATATTAACAGTGAACCAAAGAAAACACAAAGAACTAAAAGAAATCAGGGAAATGATATATGAACAAAGTGAGAACGTAATAATGAGATATTATAAGAAGGATTCAAACAGAAATTGAGGAGCTGAATAGTACAATACATGAAATGAAAAATTCATTAGAAGGGCTCAACAACAGATCTGGACAGAAGAAAGGATCAGCAAATTGGAGGATAAGATCATTGAAATAATCCATCTTGCAGGCAGGGAGTGGGTGTAAAGAACAGATGGAAAAAAACAATGAAGAAAAATGAACAGAGTCTGAAGGACATGTGCAAAACCATCAAGCATATTAATACAGGCATTACAGAAGTCCCAGAAGAAGGGACAGAAAAAATATTTGGAGAAACAGTTACCCAAAACTCCCCAAATCTGATGAAGGCATGAATATACATATCTAAGAAATTCAATGAACTCCAAACAGGATAAACTGAAAGAGATCCACACCAAGACACAGTACAGTCAAAAAGTTCTAACCTGCAGAGAGAATTTTGAGAGTAAAAGAGAAATGACTCATCAAGGGATCCTAAATAAGATCGACAGCTGATTTCTCATGAGAAACCATGGAGGACAGAAGGCAGTAGGATGACATATTTTAAGTGCTGAAAGAAAAAACTGTCAAACAAGAATTCTATACCTAGCAAAACTATCCTTCAAAAATGGAGAAATTAAGACATTCTCAGATAACCATAAGATGAGGGAATTCATTATCAGAAGACCTATGCCCTACCACAAGTGCTAATGGCAGTCCTTCAGGCTGAACTGAAAGGACACTAGACAGTAAGTTGAAACCAGAAGAAGAAATAAAGAACACTGGTAAAGATAACTCCATAAATATAAAAGCCAGTATTGTTGTACTTTTGGTTTATAATTCCTCTTTTTTTCCTATATGATTTAAAAGGCAACAACAATTATAAATCTATGTTAACAGGCACACAATGTATTAAGACATAATGAGACAATCAAGATAAATGAGGGGGAGCAGAGATTATTTAGGAGCAGAGTGTATACTATTGAAACTAAGGTAGTGGTATTCAAATAACTAGCAATGTACAGGAAAGGAAAGGCGGCAGTAAAAATGATATATTACAAAAATTGACTAAATTTTTAAAAAGGGCAATTATAGAGGACTTGAGAAACAAAAACATATAAGACAAACAAAACAAACAGCTAAATGGCAGAAGTAAATCCTTACTTATCAGCAATTACTTTAAATGTAAATGGATTAATTTCTCCTATTAAAAGGCAGGGATTGGCAGATTGGATTTTTTTAAAAATGATACATCCAAATGCTCTTTATGAGAAATTTACTTTAGATACAAAGAAGTTGAAAGTAAAAGGATGGGAAAAGATATTCCACGCAAATAGTAACTAGAAAGATAGAATGGCTTTCTTGATAGTGTCCTTTGGTCCATAGAAGTTTTGATTTTGATGAAGTCCAATTTATCTTACTTTGTTTGTTTTTCATGCTTTTGGTGTCACATCCAGAAACCAACTGCCAAACTCATGAAGATTTAACTCTATGTTTTCTTCTAAGAATTTTTTTAGTTTTAGGTCTATGTTTTAGACCATTGATCTATTTTTACTTAATTTTTGTATATGGTGTAAGAGGTAAGGGTACAATTTCATTCCTTTGCATGCGGATATCCCGTTGTTCAAGCACCATTTTTTGAAGAGACTGTTCTTTTCCCCACTGAATGGTCTTGACATCCTTGTTGAAAATCAACTGGCCATAGATGTATGGGTTTTTTTATGGTTTCTCAATTCTGTTCCATTTATCTACATGTCTATCTTTATACCACTGTTTTGAGTACCAGCTTTTCCATTCCTCCTTTCTCCTTCTTTTGTACTCAGCTGACAAAACTCTATGCTGGAAAAATGCAACCATCTGCTTTATCTGTGCTTGTACCTAATCAGTCAAACAATGCTGGGAAAAATATCACAAAAGCAGGCTGACTGATACCACTTTAAATTCAAGATTTCAAACTTTAAATGAACAATCAATACTTCTTGGCAAACTGCTTCAAACTTCCCACACTCTCATGCCCCTCTGACCATATAAACTTCATACTTTAATGAGAAAACAAAAACCATGAGAACAGACAAAAGGCAGAATAAGCCTTCATCTTCCAACCAACAAAATTCTCTGCAGGGGTACACATCTTTTCCTTTCCCTCCTGTTCTGATGGAAGATATCGCCATCCTCTAACAAAGGCCAATCTCTCTACCTGTGCTCTGCATCCCCTCTTTTCTGCATATTTTTATTTTTACTCTCAAAGTCTCTGGATCCCACATTCTCCTTTAGCAACCAACCCAATTCTCCATTCCACTCAGAGCCACACTTGAAAAAGCTGTCTAAGCCTACTGTGTCTGCACTTGTTCATCTCATTCACTCTTTTTTTTTTCCACCCTCCCCCACCCCCTTTTTTTAACCCATTCCAATTCAGCTTCTTTCCCCTCACTTTTATAAAATTGCTGAAGATCACCAACAATTTCCCACATAATCTCTTTGTGCCTGTTTTCTTATCTGTAAAATGGGAATAACACTGCCTATCTCATAGGGTTATTGTTATATTTAAATGACTTTATATATAATGTAAAGTATTTACAATAGTGCCTGGTATATCAGAAGCCCTGTATATGTATTTGTTATAAGATTATTAGGATATTTTGGATTCTTTTCCCCTGGTTCTGATTTTTATCTCTAGCTTACTCAACAATATTTGGGTCCCTTTAGTAGTAAGCTGCCTCAGCTTTTTAGGGGAAGGGGAGTAAAAGACAGAGAACAAGCTATGAAATCACTATGAAGCAATGAACTTCCTACTGAACTTTAGCCAAATATCTTCAATCAACTAACACATAACTTCATAAGAATGAGCTACCTCAAACTAAACAGCCAAATCAAACTCACTTCGCCCACCTTCCCTACTCTAAAGCCATGCTTTCCTGACTTGTCAATTTCTGCCAATATCATTTTTTTAAGCACAACTCCTCACTATCCACATCCATTCACTTCTCACTTCCATATATCTTGATCTCCTACCTTAATTGTATGGCCCCTGACAGCAGACTAAGCTTTCTTTCCAGAAACTGTCTCTAGGTACTACACACCTAGAAAGCAATCTATTGTTACTATCAAAGAGGAGACAAGGAAATGAATTGCTAACCCTTCATTCACTCTTAAATGATCACTTGTCATTTTGACAGCCAAAACTCATTTTCAAGTTTACATTAACTTTAGAAAAATGAATTCACACTACCTAAGTAGTCCTGAAATCCCTCCCCAATTTCTTTGTTATTCATATCCCTTAAATACTCAGCAAGTATACAGGCACTTTGGTTCATGTTTTACCCATTGCTGGGAAAAACTGTTATGCTTTAACATCACTCCTAGCAGAGCAATTAGGTAAGAGATTGAAAAAAATATTAGTAGGAAAAAAATGGAGGAAAAAAGTAAAACTTAGAGGAAATAAAAAAGATGGCATGATTTATACCTGAAAATCAAAAGATCAACTACAAAACTATTACAAACAGTAAGAATTCAATAAGGGTTACCTTGTACACACATCATTTCACATTTGTACAGAAATGTATAAGATATATTTCAGATGCAGAATTGCTAGGTCAGAATATATGTGCATTTTAATTTCTTTTGATAGGTATTGCAACATGCCATCTGTAGAGGTTATTCCAGTTTCTATTCCAACTGGCACTGCTTCCTGTCCCAAGGCATGGCCAACCTAGCTTTTTATCAATCTTTTTGAAATCTGTCAATCTAAGTGAAAAATGGTAACTGGTTTTAACTTGCATTTCTCTTATTATGAATGAGGGTACACCTCTTTCATCTTTAAGGACTATTTATATTTTCTTTACTGTATTTATCAATACAGTTTAGCCTATTTTTCTATTGCTTTGATGCCTATTTTCTTAGATTTGTAGTATTTATTTCTATATTATGGAAATAAGCTTTGTGCAATTCTTTGGAAATATTTTTTCCCAATTTGCTGTTTGCCTTTCGAATTTGATTATGGTGGGTTTTTTGTGCAGGTTTTTTTTTCCCAAGTTGAATTTTTTTATTTCATAGCTAAGGTTACCAATCTTTACTGTCTTCTACGTTGTATGTCATGGATAGAAAGGCTTTCCTCAACCCAAGATTATAAAAGAATCCTCGTATTATTTTTCTGATACTTTTATGGTTTGTTCTTTCTCTTTGTATTTACTGCTTCTAAGCATTTGGAATTTATTCTGGAATAAGATAAGGTGTATGCATCCAAAACCTTAAATTTCTTTTGACGATCCAGTTGTCCCAATATCATTTATTGAATAACCTATCTTTGTCTTACTGATTTAAAATTCTACCTTTATAATTTACTGAATTTCCATGTGTATTTGGGGGTATTTCCATTTCATTGACTCATCTGCCCATTTGGGAACTAAACCATCCTAATTATTGTAGATTATAGGAAGTTTTCTGTTAGGGGAAGTTCCCTTTCATTTCTCTTCTTTTTCATAATTTTTCTGGCTTCTATCTTGTTTATATTATTTTCTAGTCTCCACCCTGTCCACCAATCCTGTTGCCATTTCTATTGGAACCATTTTATTTATTTTATTAAGATAAAATTTATATACCTGTACAGTACAATGCACAGACCTTAAGTGTGCAGCTCAGTGAACGTTTGCCTATGTATATCCTTGTGAAACCCCTAGATAAAGATATAGAATATTTCTGTCATCCAGAGAATTGTCTTACGCCCTTTTCAAGTTGATATTATATTGCTCTTCACTACCATGACTGACTTCTGTCACATAGATTCGATTTGCCATCAGGATTTCTTTATAGTTTTAGAAGAGTTGACAGCTTTATGATGTGCCTTTCGGTCCAAAAATATAGAAAACTTAACTTTTCCCTTTTTTCAAGTCTCTTCTGGGGTTCATAATAGCACTTTAAAGTTCCTTGCTACTAATTTTATATACTTATGGTTTTCTGTTACGTATTTTTCTTGCCCTTGGAAATGGTATCTTTTCATCTATTTTTTGTCTTCTAACTTACTGTATATAGAAAATCTGTTTATTTCATTACACCATGGCTTCTGATAGCAAAAGGGGATGGTTAAATAAATTGTGTTACATGCACTTAATGGAATACCAAGATGCTATGAGAAAAAAGAGGGAGAGAGAAGCATGCTGTTCATGGACTGATAGGAAATAATCTCAAAGTGACATTGTTAAATTAAAAAAAAAAAAAAAAAAAAAAAAAGGTAAAGGGCAGTGTGGGTGGCATAGAGGGTTAAGGGGGTAAAGAGGTGGCGGATACAAATGATATATGTAAGATCCACAATCACGCATAAGCAATTTCAAATTACACATAGCTCTGAAAAAAAAAAGGTTTTTTTAAGTTTAGCACAAACCCATTTAGCGGCAAAACCTGACAAGAATTGACACAAGGCTATTTATAATCCTTATTCATCCCACTTAATGACTGTATTATTTATACTTTTTGATACAGAAATATTAATGTATTGGATTATAGGGTGCTACCCTGCCTTCTACTAGGGACTTTGGATAATATGATAGATACACTATATTACCTTTTTACAATATTCCCCCCTCTCCCTCAGAAAATCTTCATTCTGAAATACATCTGGACAGAGGGTTTTGGAAAGGAATGTATACATCTGTATTTACTTGCATAAAGATAAAAAGTATCTTTGGAAAGATTCACAAGAAACTTAACACTGTTTCCATGTGAAAGAACTGGGTGGCTGCTGAATGGAAAGGAAATTTTCTTATTGCTTATCTTTTTTTTTTAAATCTTTGGAATTTCACATACAAGTGAATGCACTACTTATTTAAAATATGTATAATGTAAATGAAACAAAATCATTAAAAATGTCTGAATTCTTAATAGTAACACAGAAAGCGAGATGCTTTGGATTTTGCTTGACTGAAAAGTGACTCTCCCAAATCACGGGGAAATCTATCCAACAGAGGCTTTCCTTTCTCTCCCCTCTGGATGACCCAAATGGCATCTGAGAGTCAGAGAGTCACCTTCCTTGGAGCAAGTCAGCAAATGGTGAGCTCCCACCATTAACAGCTTCTGGGAAAGAGCAACATCCCAATGTTTTTGATGCTTCCTGCCAAGCAAAGCAGGTGTGTGTGGCTGTTTTTCCTCTCTAGTGCCCCCAGGGATATGATGGCCTAGGCCTCTAAGCATCAGAAAGCAGTGAAGCCCATATTCTCAATACTGGTGAAAGACTTAAGGACAGTGCTCCTGGCACAGATCCAGTCTTGTCTTCAGAGCGTCAATACAGAAGGGTTTGAGGACTCTAGTTCTTGGCATGGTTGTAGCATCTTACTTTTCATATCCTTATTTTGATACCTTGCTGTTTCCAATATGAGTTTGAGGGGACTATAAGGTTTGCATTTCCTTATAATTTGGATTTTGACTTATCTCTACCACACTCTTTACTCTAACCAGAAATTAGAGTAGAAGTCATCTTGCTTTTTGCAGTTTCTCTACTGAGTCTGACCATACTTATTTGGGAATTTTTTTTACTTAAAAAAAAAAAAAAAAATTATTTGGGACAAACGCCCGAATGTCAAAAGAATCCCAATTAAATGTCTAACAACATCTGGTTCCTTGTTTGGAGTTTGCTTATCCTCATCTCCTATCAAGTTTGTTGGGGTTGAAGGGTTGAATTGTGTCATTTCCCCCCCACTCACACCTTCACCCCTTCCCTGCAAAGGATAGGTTGAAGGGGACCTGATTTGGAAACAGGGTCTTTGCAGATGCAATTAGGTTAAGATGAGGTAATACTGGATTAGAGCAGGTCCTAAATCTAACATGCCTAGTGAACTTATAAGAAGAGGCGATGGCCATGTGAAGTCAGAGACAGAGGCTGGTCTTTCTTCAGGAACCAAAGTTCTATGCTTAAAAACATTCTGTGCTCAAGAAAGTCTGGGACCACCAGAAGCTGGAAGAGGTAAGGAAGGACCCTTCCCCAGAGACTTCAGAGGGAGCAGGGCCCTGCTGACACCTTATTTCAGACTTGTGGCCTCCAGAACTGTGAGACAATTTGTTCTTTTAAGGCACCCAGGTGTGGCACTTTGTTATGGCATCACCAGGAAAGGGTTCTAAGTTATATTTAGATCACACTAAAGGCAGACACTGACTTCTACTTCTTTTGGCCCCATATCACTTAGTAACTGGATTGGTATAGAGTGGCTTTTCAATAAATACTGCCTGTAAAACCAGCATATTATCTCATAGTTGTTGCCCTCAAGAAAGAACAAGAAATTGAAATGTACCAATGTAACCAGAGAAATACTACATATGAAACTTTTAAAATACTATTTCTAGATGCTACTTATAAATAACCATCCTCATTTTCCTAGAGGTCTCTAGAAAAGGGTTAATGAACTGCTGTGGTTACTAGGTCCCTGACAAATTTGCAATCTTCACATAGAATCAAAAATCCCAGTAAGATTACATGTAAAAGCTACAACAGCATTCCATTTTTTTTCAAACACAAGCAAATGATAAAGCTAATTACAGCTCCTGGATTCAAATTTCTTTAGCTATCTGTCAAAAAAATAAATAAAACAAAACAAAAACTTATGAAAGCTTAGGCAATTCTCTGCTGTGGGAAACGTAAAAATGGCAAAAACTACTCTGTGATCAAAGAATGTGGCAAAGACTTTCCCTTTAATATTTGCTTTTGGAACATTTTCAAATTTTAAGGTAGAGAAGATAAATGGCCCAAATGTTAACATAAACCATCTCAGTCAATTCAGAGTCCATGAGCCTATCAGATTTTAAATTAACTCCCTAGAGATACAGGACACAACTGGGATATTCTGAAGAATTTGAACATGCACTGTATATCAAACTGGCTTTGTTTTTTTGTTTGTTTGTTTTACTTTATTTTGTACATTTAATAATTGAAAATATAAACAATTAAAAACTAAAAAGTAAACACAGATGAATAAATATATACATTTCTCAATTAAATGTAAAGATACATATAAATATTTTTAAAAATTCAAACTGGTTTTAAATCTACTTAGCATTTTGTATTTGTTCCAAGTTAAAAATAGGTGATAATAGTTAAAATTTCCTGAACACACACACGCACACAGTTCTAGGCCCCGTACGAGTGCCAGGCACCTTACATGCAGTACCTTATTTGAACCTCACAGCCCTATGAGATTGTGTGCTAGTATTATTCTCATCTTACAGATCTTAAAACAGGTCCAAAGATGTTACATAACTTGAACTATCCTAGACCATATAGTTAGTTTTGGAGCATGGATTGGAACTCAGGGCTGACCCTAAAGCCCATGCTAGCAACTGCGATGAAGTTTGGGCTCCTTAACTTTCTAAAGAATTGACAAATTTTGACCAACTCTGATACCCTACGAAAGGGTAGCAGGACCTACAGGTACCCGTTGTCTTTGTAATGTAACCCACCGCCCTGAAAAAGAACAGCAGCTAATAAGTTTTCAAAACACACACTCACACATACAAAATTTTAAAAACTGGATGTCAGTGAAATTTGGCCTGTCCAGAGATTTGGGATGGGTTTTTGTTTGGGGGAAGCCCTTTCATACATCTTTTAAATGTGATGAAATTCACTGTGTAGATATGAGCTAAAAGTGTCCCATCTCTGATCACAAGCTTCCTGAGGCCAACGAACTATTTATTTTTACTTCTTCCCCGAAGCCGCTAAGAGCACCTATTCTAATTGTAATAAGCATGGTAACATGGAATAAATAAAATCTATCATTCGAAGCACCTCTAGCTTAGGTGATGCCTTTCTTTCTTTTGTAAGTCTGGATATTATAGAAAATATTTGATTTAATAATTTTCTCTGTTTCTGAAAATTAGAAAAGTCTAATTTCCATAGAAGTTACAATTTACAGCCCTAAAGCTAAAAGCCAAAGCAGTTTGCCCAAAGCTTCAGAGCTTGTTGATGACAAAGTCCAGAGGAAGTAACTGAGATGTGAGACTAGGTGTGATACCTGGGCATTCTAATTCTAACTACTGTACTTGCCTTGAATGACAGGAGAACTCTTACTTTAATATTCCTGTCACCTTTTTAGGTAGTAAATTCTGCTGAATCAGAATTCACTTCTGAAATCAAAGTTCAAGTTAACCTGCAGAGTAAGAACAAAACGCTTCTAAATGTTCAGGTAATGAGTGCATGACTAGAAAAATAAGCAAACGCAGGGAACCCACAACAATCGTATCTAAAGCCATATGGTTATGACGACTTCCTTGCATTATATGAATCAGAAAGGCAACCACCCATGCCACTGACCTGACCAGAGATGACTAGAGAGCTGACATCGTAATGGTCAGACATTATTTTGCACTTCTACATATGCAACAAAGCATCCCAACTATCTAGATGACTCAAATATGTCAAAACTCAACTCACTGGCAAAGTGGACTATTAGGAATCAGGCTTTTAGTCAGTAACCTCTTAATTACCACCAGGATAGTCTATGACTAGTCATCTGACAACAAATTACTTCAAGATGTTTCACTAAGCATCCAGTATCCTCACAAGGTCACTACCATAATATTAGGCATTGAGTAAACAGTTATGAGTCTAACCTCATTAATTTGGGGAGAATTTATTCTTACACTAATTTCTTTCCAAGTAGCATTTTCCCCAGGATCTAAAGTATTATGAAGGACACAGCTTCCTATTCTGCCCCAACACTTAGAGGATGCACCTTTCAAATTCATCAATGGAATACAGCTACTCACAGAATCAGTGCCATCTCTTCCTTTGAAACAGGATTTAGAGGGGAATGGGGAATAAGAATAGGGGGTTTCTTCTTGAGGTGATGAAAATATTCTGGAATTAGACAGTGGTAGTCTATGTGCAACTTTGTGAGCACACTAAAAACCACTAAATTGTACACTCAGTAAATTTTATGGCATATGAATTACATCTCAATAAAGCTGTTGTAAAACAAAAAACAAAAAAACATAGAATTTAGAACAAAACAAAAAACTGTGGTTCTGAATATAACCTGTGAGGACTTTTATCAGTAACCCTTATTGCAAACTGACATAGCTTCACTAGGTAAAGTAATAAAAGTCTGGTATATCATCCTTTATCTTAACAGAGTATCATTTTCTAATTTCTTCATTTATATTCTACATCAGATAAGAAAAAATAAGCCCGCCTTAAATTTTTTCACATCCAAAACAAATGCTAAAATTTATCAAATAGTTAATGGGAAAGAAATGTAACTTGGATAAAATGGTATTACTTTGAACTTAAGCCCATATGCTTTCTTGATAGTATTAATATGAGAAAGAATTTAAAATTCAATATTTCTAAAATTCTATTAGAAATTAAGACATTTCTAACACATTTATGCAATGTTTCCTTTGTTCTAGCTTTTCCACTTAAAAAAAGGAGTCACCAAAAACCTTTTTAAAAATATTAAGGGATGTGTGGCAATCATTTTAGGCTCCTACCAAAACATCTCAGACACACACGCACACACATAATACAACCTACCTTATTTTAATAAAAAGCACTTTAGAGAAAGTTTTATTTTAGGATAGTGAATGAACTAGAAGTCATAGTAAACAACTGATACTGAAGTGATTCAAGAGACCCTACTGTCATGACAGATATTATAGATGAACTGATCATTTAGCCACCTGGAAATGACAGTTTGCATGAGGCTTCCAGAACTTTATGAGGAACAGCAAAAGTTTTTTTTTTAAGGCTTGATTTAAATTGTATCAATTATAAAGAGTTTTTCATCAATCTGCCTTTTTTGAGCATGTAGTAAATTATAGGCTAGGTGCTGGAGCACAGATGCAAGACAGGCCTGCCCTCAAGGAAGTCCCATTTTGCTTGCTTTTCTGTGTGGCACAGCAGGAAACTTGTTCATGACATCATCTGACTTCCTAGGCTTTAACCACAGCAGGAGATTCTGGGATAATCACTACAAATGAGGCTTTAAGAGCAGAAAAAGTAAAATTTAGAAATAAGAGCCGTTGTACATTTAGATTAAATGTCTAAATGTACATGACATTAAGAGTTCCAGATGTACTATTTTAAAAATAGTAAAATAACCTAGAGTAGGATTCTGTACCACCTTTAACACATATCACGTATGTGACACGATTTACATAATCGTTTCATTTAAAGGCATTTCGATTATATTTCTATCAAAGCACGCTCTTCCATTAAAGTATATTTCCCTTTACCTTCAAGTCTCTCCATCTGTGTACAGAACAGTTGTTGAGTGAATGAATGAAATAAACAGATGTTCTAATTGCCAAGGAAGTACTTGCTGGATGCTTATTTCAAAACACAATCGACTGGCACCAGAATCCTCCTCGAAAGATCACCGAATTTGCGGTAAAAAAAGTAAGCCCTGGACCTCGATACCACGCAGTCAAAATGTAAGTTCACAGGAAAGAGAACTTTCGGCGATGAAAACGGAAAGTGCTCATCCCAGTACTTCAAGACGGACTTGGTCCTACCATCTCCGGCTCGAGGACGCAAGCGCGGGACAAAGAGACGCGAGGATGGGGTGAAAGAGTCAGAAGGTCACCACCGAGTGACCCTCAAGAGAGGCGCCCGGCCACCGGCGCTCCCGCCGAGCTCCGGGAAGCCACCTCGCGCCAAGCCCCGGGCCCGAAGGCGGAGGCCACGGCCGCGGTCCTCGGCGCCGCTGCCCGCACTCGCCCGCAGCGCGAGCACAAAGGAAGCGCCGCGAGACAAAACCCCGTGCCCGGGGGCGCCGGGACCGGGCGAGCCGGGCGCTCTCCTGGACTCCCGGCGCCGGGGAGGCCGCGGGGGGCGCCTCGCTCCCGACCTTCCCCGCAAGTGTTTCTGAACTTGCCACCCGCCCAGCCCGCTCCCTGCCACCTCCCGCCGTGGACACGGGACACGCGCGGGCAGAGCTCGGGTAGCGCGGCCCCGGCCCGGCTCCGGCTCGCCCGCGGCCCCCACCCCCCGGACCGCTATTGTTCCCGCGCGCCCCCCGCCCCCGCTCCCGGGAGGGGGTCACGGCTGAGGGGAAGGCGGCGGCAACACAATAACATAAACACCGCGGGGCCGCCCCCGCCGCCCGCGCCCGCGGCGCGCGCCGCACTCACCCGGCAGCGGGGCGGCCAGGCACGAGGGAGGCAGCGGTTGCCACAGGCGCCGTCCGGGCGCCGCCGCGGCCGTTACCCAGCGCTGATCGCGTCTCCGCGCTCCGGGCCGCGTCGTCCGGCCTCCGCCGCTCCGCTGAGTAACAGGGACGCGGGCCGTCACGGCGCACGCCCGTACACGTCATCGCGCAGGGCCCGCCCCCCGCGCCTCCAGAGCGGCCCGCAGGGCGGGCGCGGCCCCGAGGCCCGGATTGCGGGGGCGGGGCCGGCGGCCGGGGGCGGGGCGATGCCTGCCAGGAGAACGCGCGGAGGTGGCCCGGAGGCGGAGCTGCGGGAGGGGAGGGCCCCCGCGTTCTGAGCTCCTGGGGGGCGTGGCGGGGCGCGGGAGGGGCGGGGCCTGCGCCGGGCACGTGGCGGCGCGTGGCCCGGGCGCTTGGCAGCTGGCGGGACCTTCGCCCCAGGGCTGGAAGGGCGGGAGCCTCGGCCAAACCCGCACCTACAGCCGACACACCTGCCCGGTAGACACCTGAGCGACAAGGAGCTTGTCACCTGGACAGAACAGAGCGTTCCAATCCGAGGGCACCTACCCGGGCCCGCAATCCCCAAGCAAATAAATGCTTTCCTCAGGCTCCTGGAAAGAGCCTCCTGTTTTCCCAAAACCCACCTCCTCCCAGAATCCACGGTTACCTGATACATCTCGGAGGCCCTAAAAAGCATGGCATGTAAACGTTCTGTAAATGGTCGTTGTAGAGGTGATAAGTAGACAAGCCCTTAAATATCCAACAATAAGTGGAAAGATCTTTTAAGTACATCCAGGCAATGGAATGAATACGTTTTAGCGATTTAAAACCCACGTGTGTCACCAATGCAACTGACAGCTAAGAATAAAATGATCATGATTACTGAATCGTTATATAGATGCCTTTTTACTTTCTAACGTATTGTGGAATAGCCAAAAGTAAATACCTGAAAAACTGAAACTGGCCAAACTAGAACATAGATATCTTGATATTTTGATAATGATTGTAAAACTATATAACCTTTGTCTTGTGATTGTAAAAACCTTGTGACTAGCCCCCGCTTGTATTCTCCTCCCCTTCCTGTTTTACAACTTTTAAGTCTTATGATCCACTGTACTCATTAGCATAAATTTGCCTGTCTCTGAATACTATAAAACTATCAGAATTACTGCAGTTCAGGGAGACAGATGTTAGGCTGACAGGCCATCTGATCTCCTTGCTTTGCTGCTTAGCAATAAACTCTCTTTTTGAAACCCTGGTGTCTCAGGAATTGGTCATTGGAGTGCATCAGGCAGAGAAACACACCCTGCTTTTGCTCTGTGTCAGCCAGTGCAAGGTGCTGGTGGTGGGGTGACATATGGGAAGCCTTTGTTTTGTGCATGATGGTTCTGAAAACCCACAACTTCTCTAAAGGGGAGAGAAAAAATTTAATCACATATGCAAGGAATTCTTAAAGATTTGGGAAAATGTTCACAATATACCTTTAAGAGAAAGAAGATACAAGTGTGTGTGTTTATAAATAAATTGATCTCCCTTATGAACTATATATGCATAGGGAAAAAACCTGGAGAAGAAATATGCTAAAATATTTTAGCAGTGGTTCATCATTGGATATATAAGGTGATCTGTTACTCTTTTATACATTAGGTATTTTTCATGGTTCCCAAGAAATCAACGAGTTGCTTTACTAATGAAAACATAAATATTTGAATAAATGAGTGGATGCAGATAAACTATTTTCCCATTACATGTTGGGATGCACCATTTCCAGTGGTTCAGAAATGAAACCTAAGCGTGAACATTCATTCATTCATTCTCTCCCCTCTCACTCCCTCCCTCTCAGCCTTATTTCCTTCCTTCCTTCCTCCATTTCCCCAGTAAATATTTATTGCATGCCCACCCTGTGCCAGGCACTGCACTAACGCTGGCAAGTTTAGTCACTGTAATATGGAAATAACAAAAGTAAATGCAAAATTATCACCATATTTTACACAAATTGATATGATGCATAGGAGTATGAAACTAATTAATATAATCAATAGGCCAGGAACGGTTCCTGTGAGGAACTGCCAACTGAGTTGAGAATATGACTAACGAGGCAAAGATTATTTCAGGCAGAGGTAATTTGGTGTGCAAAAGCCCTGTGATGACAGGGACAAGGGTGCGTTGGGGGAACTGAGGAAAGTCCAGACCTGCTGGTGCACAGAGATCAAGGAAGAAGGAGCTATGAGACAAAGCTGGGACGACTGGTAAAGGGTCAAACCAAGATGGTCCTAATGGCCATACTGATATCTTGTCTTTATCCTGAGGGCAATGGGAAGCCCTGGCATTCTTCCACGGTGGGTAGCATGGCATCCTTAAAAGATTCTTTATTGGAAGGCAGCCAGGCAGATGCAACAGTTGACTAGATGGCAAAGGATGGAGAATTAGATCAAGGAGATGGGGTCAAGATGGTAAGAGGTGGATGGACCCGAGAACCATTTAGGAGATTTAATGCACAGGACTTGGTGGTAGATTAGATGGGGTGCAGAAGGAGAAGGAATCAAAGAAAAACTCCTGGGCTTTTCCCGCTTGTGGCAGAGGATGGGCATTGGGGCAGATTCACTGGGATGGGGAACCTCGTGTCTTAGTCTCCTAGGGCTGCGAAGACAAAGTTCCACAATCTGGGTGGCTTAAAACAGCAGCAGTTTCTCCTCTCCCATTCTGAAGGCTTGAAGTCTGAGATCAGGGTGTCAGCAGAGCCAAGCTTCCTGTGAAGCCTGTAGGAAGAATCTGTTCTCTCTAGGTTTCTGGCAGTGGTTAGCAATTCTGGGGCAAAACTGTGTCTCTGCCTCCATGGTTCCATGGCCATCTTCTCTACCAGGACACTAGTTATAATGGATTAAGGGCCTACCCTGCTCCAGGAGGGCCTTTTAACTTGCCTAATTCCATCTCTAAATACCCTATTTCCAAATGAGGTCATATTCTGAGGCACTAGAGATTAGGACTTCAACATACTTTTTGGGGGCGACCAATTCAGTCCAGACCCTCTCAGAAGAGGAATGGGTTTGAATGGAAGGATCCCGAGAGCAGGCTGTGTTTGAAGGCCCTTTGAGACGCCCAAAGGAGATCACCTCAGCCACGTGAGAGCTGAGTCACCTGCAGCCAGCCAGGACTGGAAGCCATGGCTATGGGTGGGTCAGCCTGGGGGCAAAAGGGTAGTGAGCGAGAAGAGGCCCTGGGTGCCAGTCTTGAGAAACTCCAGCACCAAACGGCCCCGAGGAGGAGGTGCTGCCAGGGAGGCAGAAGGAAAGCCTGGAGAGAGGGCTAAAGAAGCAAAAGGAGCGATCTGTCCTATCAAATCCAAGAGGAGGCTTGGCAACCTGGAGGAACAAGGCCAGAAGTGGTTTTGAGTGGGCTGAGGAATGAGTGGGAGGTGAGAAAGTGGAGAGCGTGGATAGAGAGGAGGTTGGCAGGAAGGGAAGGAGAGGCGCATATTTTTAAATCTGATGGGGAGATGCTGAGAGGGAGGCTGAAAAGGCAAGAAAGAGAAGGGAGAAGCATTAGCAGGAGGCTTCTTGCCTCCCGTGCCAGGGGAGTTGTCTTGGCAACAGCTGGTCCTTGGGTTCTTCCAAGGCTGGGATGGGGGTAGAAGAGAAGGGGGTGCTGCAGGGCCTCTGCTGGAGCTCCTGAGGGATGGCCAGGAAGTGGGGGCAACCCGTTCCCTTGCCAGCCTCCCATTATAATGCAGTTGGCCTCTGGCTCAGCCGCCAGGCCCATCTCACCAGGCAGTTGAGGAAACAAACCAAAAGCTGAGGCTTTTTCTCACCTGCAAGCTCCATGACCTGGCTTCAGGGGCAGAGGGAGGGGATAGTTTCTAAGGCCTTCAGAGGACGCTGCCCCTCTCCTGGCCCGCCTCCACCACCGGCTTCTCCTCTGGCTCCCGCTTTCAAGCCTCCAGCTTGGTTTCCCACCCTCGCCTCTGATCACGGCCCCTTCTCCCTCCACAGGGGGATGAGATTCAGCACCCCGCTCAGCCACTCCCTGGGTCTTTCTGATGTGACACCTCCCACTCCAGTGATGCTCTCGAAGGCTCTTTCAAGGTGGCATTGCTGGCTCCTGACAGGGAGGGACAGGCCCTGGTGGCATGAGGAGGGAAAGATGGCCTTAATGATTGCTAGTGGCCTCTCCACTGGCAAGAGCCATGGCAGATTTCCTCAGAGACAGGACAACCCGAAAGCGAGTGGAGCTCCCGGGACACAACTAAGCAAGAGTAGGTGGAGACAGAAGTCGCTGAAGACAGAAGAGCTGAAGTTGCAGGTACGCCCTCTTTGCCTGGGCCCCTCCTTCCCTTCCTCTCACCTCCCCCTCCCCAGGCATCTGTGCCCTCAGGTGCAAGCAAGAGAGAGCCAGTCAAACCTGTAGCTTGAGCACACACACGTTCTCTCGACAAAACCATCAGCATTTGGTCCTCAAAGTCGTTTTCAGAGGGGTCTTCAGACCCTCGAGGCCAGCGTCACCTGGGCACTCAGTAGGAATGTACGTTCACAGACCCACCCCAGACTTGCTGCCTCAGCACCCAGAAGGGAGGCACCTGCTTCTGTGATCACAAGCCCTCCAAGAGTTCTTTTGCACGCTCAGGGCTGGGCACCACTCCTCTGGGCCATGACTTGCCCCTCTGTTCCTTCCAGTGGCCTCGGGAGCTGTGCACACCTGGACCCCATTTCTGGGCATCTACTCAGTGGTCTAGGGCGCAGCCCAGGCCTCTGTGGTTTTCGAAAACCCCTCGGGTGATCGTGATGTGCAGCCACGCTTGAGAGCCAGCGTCTTAAGAAATTCAGCCTATTTTCTGTTCCTAACATCTCAGAGCAAACCAAATGGGGCAACCTGCCCCACACCAGCTTTTGTATCTCAATTGCTCTCTTAATCCTTCCTTTCATTATTGGTTCTTGTCTCTAATTGCCCCCTACCCATAACTCAGATACTCCTGGACTGGATTGTTCTCTCTCCATCCACACCTGGGTATTCGAGGTATCATTCCCCAGGAGAAAATGGTAAAAGGAATTCAATGGGAGGGAAAGAGTACGGCATTGAAGTCTGTAACTGACAAATAAAACCTTCTTGTTGTTTTAAATAAATAGATCTTTCCTCCAGACCTGCCAGCATGCCCTCTCCTGCCCCATCCCCTTAGCTGAGCATTTCTTCCAGCCCAAGGTTATTTTGCCTTTGGGAGGAAAGCTAGCCCCTCATTCCTGGCCCCCCTCCCTCAGCTGGCTCTGGGGAGAAGGGGGCCTCCCTCTCCACCTCCAAGTGTGAACGTGGGACTCACGGGGGCTGGCAGTGGGCAAACGATTTCTGGGGAGGGGAGGCCCCTATTCCAGTCTGCCAACAGCCCCACTCACTCTCAACTAAATTTGGAATTTGTATTGAATAACAAAAAAGAGATTCCAGCATTGCCAGAGGTAACAGACATGGTCTGCAGGAGGCAAGGTTTTGAGCTCCTCAGACTGCAAAAGCGGTGCCAAGAGGGGCTTATCTCCCAGGGAACTGGGGTTCTCTCAAGTCCCTGACTCCAGGTGACCCCCCAGGCCCTCTGAGGCTCCTGGCAAGGTGCTCTTGCTTCTTGGAAAGGAATTTCCAATGGCCCCTTTACCCTGGTTGGGAAGCAGATTTCCAGATGACAGCTGTGCTCCTGAGGGTAGTTTCACCCGCCGCCAAACGGGCAGGATTAATTCTCAGCTGAGGGTTGGCATAGCAGCTTCAGCCTAGCCAGCTGGGGAGGGGGGCGCTGGAGAGAGGACAAGGGGGAGTAGGGTGTGGGGGGCCCTGGGAAAGATCACGAGGAGGTGTGGGCCTCCTAAGTGAGGGGAAACTACACAGGACAGCAAGTGACCATTGCTTTCTGAACCCGAGGCAGCCCATGCACCAAAGGAAAGCTGCATTAGTCAGCGTTCTCTAGGGAAACAGAACCGACAGGAGATGCCTGTAATATCGCCAGAGTTTATCAAATTGTCTCACCTGACTGTGGGGATGGGCAGGTCCAAATTCCATAGGGCAGGCCACAAGCTGGGAACTCCGAGGAAGGTTGTTGATGAATTCCCCAGGAGAAGCTGGCTGGCTGAAGCAGAGATGAAAATTCTCCCTTCTGACTCCTGAAATCACCACTTCTCCTTTCCAGGCCTTCAGTTGATTGGATGAGATGCCTCTCGTTACTGAAGGCAATCTCCTCAGTTGATTGTAGATGTCATCAGCCATAGATGTAACCAAATTACTGACAATTTAAGTCCACAAATTGTCCTCACAGTAACAATTAGGCCAGGGCTTGTTTGACCAAACAACTGGGCACCACTACCTGGTCAAGTTGATGCATGAACCTAATGATCACAAAAGTCAAGAGATCAACAATCCAGGGTGAATAGGGGAGAAACTCATTTCTTGTAGTGCTAAGCCACAAAGATGGATAACGTCTCAAGCCCAGGCCCCACTCCAGCCCTCCCTGTCCCCCTGAGATATTTTTTTTTTCCTTGCAAAGTCAAAGTTTGGTTGGTGGCCATCAGCCTATTCGGACAGAGAACAAGACTTCCCTTTGGCATCACCTGGAATAATAGCAACGGTCACCAGTACCCTCTTTCAAAGGCAGGCCGTGGACTGGAGCCCTCACATTATGGACCAGCTGGGGAAGCCAGGTCCAGCAAGCAAGGCTGTGTCACTGTAGACATGGGGGCCATTTGCTGGGACCCCCTGGTGGGGGCTCCTAGCCTCAGCATTCAAACAAGATGGGACCCCACAAACTGGAGGAGGAGAGGCCCTTCCCTGACCTAGCCTTCCAATCCTTGGCTCTTCCTGGCCTCACAGCCGGGCGCAGCACCTGAACCAAGGGGGCAGACCTCCCCCGCCTTGTTTCAGAGCCCCAGCTTCCAGGACAGAACTGCCTCGAGAATGAGGCGAGAGGGGGTTCTACCAATCAGGAGAGTTAACTTTTCATTTCACTAGGGCTTCTATGAGCTTGTGTGCGTTGTATACGTGATCAGTCAGTGGCCTTGTGGGAAATAAATGGCCTCACTTAAAAGGGTCATTAAGGAGAGTTTAATAAACGAAACCAATAGGTGGTGCAGCAGCAGCCTGGCAGGAGCAATGGCCTGGGAGCTTTGGGGGCAAGTAGCTCTCAGCACCCACAGGCAGCTGTAGGAAAGAGCCTGGGACGGGGGTCTTCTGTAGGAGGGCACCGCCAACCCTCACCACTAGGCTGGGGGGCTGGGAGACAAGGACCTGACCTCCCATCCTTCTGTCTCCTGCCATAGCCCACTGCCTTCCATTGGCCCAACACAGCCAGAGGTAGCAGACCAGGGAGCCCACCGAGGCAGCCCACACACAGGCATCTTCCAGAACATGGAGCAGGTGGGAGGGGGACAGTGGAACTGCAGGGATGAAGAATATTCAGCACTGTATTTATAATGTGACATATATATTATATAGTGTGTGTGACTCATTATACACAGGTGGTATATGTGCAAATGCAAATATATGTAGAATGTCTGCATATTTACAGTATATACACATTTATACAGTGTATAGATGTCTGTGTGCATATATACACACATATATATTGTACATATACACATAAATGCATATACACACACAGGCATCCTGTAAAGAATAGAGCCTACACCAAACACACAGCCACATGCATGATAGAAGAAACATAGCCAAGTTACAGACTTTAGGAAGTAGAGAAAATTAAAACAAATCACCACCTGCTACTAACTGCCCTCCTAGTCCTGGTTCTTGCACAAGTCTCTGAATACAAAGCGAAGTAGAAGATCACTGTAGCAGCTTGGCATAGTTTCTGAATTCCAAAAAAAGATATTGGATTATGTTTGTAAACTGGTCTGTTCCTCTAGGCGTGTTCCCCTTTGATTGTATTAAGTTCAGAAGTTTCACTTTTCCTTGATTAAAGTATGACCAAGGCTTTGATGGGGCCACATCAGTAGTGGGTGGGGACTCACAGAGGAAACAAGTCAGAGAGAGTTGGAGTTTTGATGCTGGAGCCCTGGGAAGTAAACACACAGGAGAAGAACACAGAGGAATAGAGACGACTCCACAGTCACGGCAGAATCCCTGGGAAGAGAGAGAGCCTGATAGTCTACAGCTGACCTTGTGGAGAGAGCAGAGCAGCTGAGCCCAGAGAGGAACGAGCCCCAAGGAGAGAGACAAAGCCTTATGCTAGCCTACAGCTGAGATAGGAAGAAGCTGGGCCCAGGAGCTTTAGGAGGAAGAGGGAGGCTGAACCCTCACAGAGAGCAGCAGCCATCTTGCTCCAACACGTGGCAAGAGACTTTGGTGAGGGAAGAAACTTAACACTTTATGGCCTTGTAACTGTAAGCTTTTACCCCCAATAAATACCCTTTATAAAAGCCAGCAGATTTCTGGTACTTTGCATCGGCACCCTTTGGCCGACTAATATTAGTTGCTTTCTGGAAATCTTTTCATTTTCCTCAAGTCAGGGAGAAACTAAGGCCTGGGTTCCCGTGGGAGGGGGGAGGCGGTTCCTGGTTCTGTGTGTGTGGAGGGTGGGCAAGCAGGGCAGAGGCCTGGGTCAGGCATCAGGGTTTGAGGGTGGAGCCTGGTGTGTGCCCTGTTCCTCCCCCTTCTGAGCTCGGCCCTGTACTAGGCTACCTGTCAAGGTAGAAGAGCTAGGTGTGGTGTGGGTACAGAATGGAAGGCAGCAAAGAAAGTGCCAAGACAACTCTTAGCATGGGGCAGAAATGGGGCTCTGTCTTTGGTGGAATTGCTCAGGAACCCCATCCCATCCCCAGCCATTAGTCTCCCTCCCCAACTGGATTCTCTCTCTCCACCTCTGAAGTGCCAGAAATCTCACCTTCCCTCTCCAGTTTCTGCCCCTTCTCAAATCTTCTTTCTCCCTTGTCCTTCTTATTACCCCTCCCCCAAACCAACAGAAGACAGCCCTAGTGGGTCCCGATGTCAGTAACAAGCAGATCTGGTCATCCCTGGGTCCTTCACCAAGAGGCTCCAGTTCTCAGTGGTGTATCTTCACAAGGAAATTCTCAATAGTTCCAAACAGAGTACCTGGATAAGACCTCATTACATCATCAGGTTTCTCCAGTGTCCAGGAATCCCAGCCCAGAGTGCCTTGAAATGCCTCTCTTGCCTGTTTCTGAGCTGCTCATCTCTGGACCCTGTCGCCTCCCCAGCCCTGGCCAGGGACGGCAGGCCCTGGAGGTCTATAAGAACTTGTCCTCGCTGAACTCACTGATTCTTCTGCACCAGTGCTAGGCGGGAGAGGAAAAGGGGCAGTCAGTCCAGGCTGTTGCCCACCTGCATCCAGGAGGCACGGCTTACAAGGGGCTGACGTCATGTTTGTCCTGAATATGGTGGAGCACAAACGTAGAGAGAGCTAGGCTAGCTTCCGCAGGGCATGGCCCCCTGGGAGCTCATATCATAGCCTCTTGCCCACCCTGATGGGGCAGGGAGAACAACTCTTTCCCAACCTAATTTACATGTTGATGACCTCCAGAGTGAATGTTCTTGTATAGAAGTCTCCTTTTACCCTAGTGTGTTTCTGTTGGTGCCAAAAGCTTCATCATGACCAGTGTGCATTGCCCATCTCCCAGGGAGCATGGGCTACTTCAAATCATAAAAAAGATGCCTTGTTGGACTCTAAGTGGAAGAAATGGTTGAGGGAAAAATGAAGGATATGGGCTTCCAAGAGCAGAGCAGGTGAAGGAAAAGGAGAAGGAGGGATTCATATTCATGGCAGACTTTAGGGAGAACTTCCTGGTAGTGGTTGCTTTGGGTGTCTAAGGAAGGCTAATGTAGGGGAAGAGATATAACACAAAATCAAGTAATTTTCTAGCTTTCATACCCCACGTCGAGGTGGAGACTTGTGTAGAGGGGCTACCTACCATATCCTGCTTGGCTCAGTTGTCCATTCTCTCATTGCAGGCCTGTGTCCCTGGTCAATAGCGTGTAGGTGAATGATGGAGAGTAGAAGGCAGCCCACCCATCTCATGAGGCGAGAGAGGCCAGATGCAGGCTGGAAAGAGAATATGGGTGCCCTGTGGACCTGAGAGAATACGATGAAGAAGTACAACCAGTGAGCTTGCCAGCCATCCACAGGGGTAGAGAAGACCCTAGACCCAAGATTCCCTTGAATTTATTTCCCATCTCGTTCGCAGTTACTCTGCTTAGGGATTCATGGATAAATAGGATCTGCATCTCATCTTTATTTTTCTCCTTCCCTCTGCCCCTTGACATCTCAGAAATCCCTGATGCTTTTACTATCGTGGCTCCAGACAGAGGATTTTCAAGCTAAGTATTCAACCTGAGGGTTCGGTAACCTCTCCTTTCTCCCAGGGTTGTTACGGGGTCAAGAGATGGCCGAACAGTAAGAATGATGTCCCAGGAAAGCTGAATCAGGGGCAGTTTGAGTGAGGGCCTAGCCAGTCACCCCCAATACCCTCTAGAGAGCTGAACTCATCTTCATCAGCTATCCACAGTCCAGCATGTCTAGAATATATTATTTTCCATTCTTTCTGGCTGCCATCCTTGGGCTCATAGGAGCACAGATCAGAAACAGAACTTTGGAGTGAAGTCAGCAGACCTGCAGCAGTGCACGATGTCTGCCCTTTTAAAGAAAAAAGGATTTCACCTCTGGATTGTGTATCTACCAAGGTGGGGCACCACAAACTGGTCCAGAACCTTTTTACACTATGCCCTGGGATCCTGGCATTGTGACTGCAGAAGATAACTTGGCAAAGGGCCAAAGCTTCCCTTGGTGCTGGATTGAAGTCATGGGCCTCCTAGCAGGCTCTGGTGAAGAGGGTAAGTAGATTTAGGAGGAGGGACCTCCGTCAGGCTGATCACAAGACACACTCCATCAGGGAAAACGTTCACCTTTAGCACTCCAGCATACATGGCCATTCATTTTTCCTTTTCAACTTCTAGATGTTTTATCTGTTTCTCTTTTACAATAGGGGAGTGATTTTTATAGTTCCCTTTTTCTTATAGATATTTTCAAGTTTGCCTTTTATTTAGTTAGACCAATAAAAGGCTTGTTTTATGATCTGTGTCTGATAATTTCAATATTGGAAATATTTTCAGCTCTCTTTCTTCCCCTGCTGCCTCTGCTGGTGTCTTCGTGTCCTAAGGTCTGTGTTTTGAATGGAAGGAAGGTAAAGGTATTCATTTCTGGCTCTGATAACTTCAGCATGCCTGCCATGATTCCCAGGGTAAGCATGAAAAGAATAGAACCAGGGCACATAATTTTCAGACTAGGATAATGAAGAAATGAAATAAAAAATAACAATTATAATATAAGGCCAAAAATGGAGGAAAAGAAGAATGTTAAATAATCTGGATAACTAGAAAGGTAGTATATTTAAAGCTAAATATATCAGTAATTATTTTAGATGTAAGTGGATCAAAGCCTCCAGGTAAAGACAAGGATTATCAAAGTGACTTGAAACAGAAAAGTAACAATTTTCTATTTACAATAACAGCTATAATCTCTCAGCATTACTTAGAGATTGAGAGGGTTATTTACAATGATTAAAGAGTCAATCTGCCAGGAAGTTATGTCAGTTTTTAATCTTTAGATACCTACTAACAGGGCCTCAATATAAATAAAGCAAAAATTGATAGAACCACAAGGAGATGTAGCCAAATTTGCATTCCTGGTGGAATACATTAATTTAATAGTCTCAGCAATTCATAGACTAAGCACACCAAAGAAAATCAGGAAGCACATGAAAGATTAAATGGCTTGATCTATTGGTTATACTTATAACACTGACCCCCAACAACTGCTTCACATTCTTCTCATGCACAGGAGGAACATTTATAAAAAAGATCCATAAAGCAAGTCTTAAAAATTTTCAAATGATAATTCAGAACATGTTCTCTTACCACACTGCTATTAAACATGAAATCAATACCAAAAAGATAACTAGAAAATTCTCTTACATTGTGAAATTAAGGAACATTTTAAATGATCCATCCAGCCAAATTATTTATCATAAGAAAATGTTACAAAGGATAAGAATGAAAATGCAACACGTGACGCTTGTGAGATGCAGTCAAAGCAGCATTTTGAGCAAAAGGCCATAGTCTTAAATGCCTAAAAGTTAAAAAAGATAACATTACAAAAGGGATTGAGCGACATTAAAGAAGAGATATACCATATTCGTGAATTAGATGATGTGTTGCAATGAACAAGCTAAGCATCCATCTCAAGATGTTAGCAACAGAACAGCAGAATAATTTCAAGGAAAATAGGATAGGAATAATAAATATAAAAACAGAAATTAGTGAAAGAGAAAACAGAGAGAGAGAGACAGAGATTGAGAAAATAAATAAGAATTTTTAACAGGTAATTACAGATACAATGGCTAGTAAAAAGAAATTAAGTGAAAGAGACAAATTCCTAAAAAAATATGTAACTTAAAAGACTCAATTTTCCTATTAAAGAAGTATAAGTTGTTAAAAAAAAAAAATATGTAACTTATCTAACGTCATTGAAGAAGATAAAATCTAACCAGTTTTAAACCTTACCTTAAAGAAATTGAACCAGTTTTTTACAAATCTTCCCATAAAGTTTTATCAAACCTAGAAAGATTTATCAGCAAGTTCTACCCAAAATTCAAGGAACAAATACCTCTAATCTTATATAATCTCTTCAGTGATTAGAAAAAGAGAGAATACCCCTGTAGAAGTTTGGCAGTTTGATGTGATTATGAATTCCAAAAATAGATATTGGATCATGCTTGTAAACTGGTCTGCTAATCTGGGCATGATTAAGTTATGATTAGGGCATTAACTGGGCCACGTCAGTAGGTTATTGAGCCCACCCCTTGGTGGGGTGAGAATCAAATATAAAAGGCACAGCAAAGAACAGTGTTGGAGCAGTTTTGAGTTGGAGTTGTGATGCGGAGTCTTGAGCTAGAGCCCCGGGAAGTAGCTTGGTCGTGAGGAAAAGAGAGAAGGTCCTGGGAAGAGAAGCAAGCCATTTGCCTGATAGTCTATAGCTGACCTTGTGGCACAAAGCAAGCCTGAGCCCAGAGAGAGGCAAGCCCTGGGAAGAGAGGAACCCAAGAAGCCTGAACCCTGGCAAACGTCGGCAGCTGTCATGCTCCAACACGTGGCAATGGACTTTGGTGAGGGAAGACACTTATGCTTTATGGCCTGGTAACTGTAAGCTTCTACCCCAAATAAATACCCTTTATAAAAACCAACTGATTTCTGGTATTTTGCATCAGCACCCCTCTGGCTGACTGATACAATCCCCAACAAGTTTTATGGGGCTAGCATAACTTTTATAATTTACAAGGTCACTAGAGAACAAAAAATCATAAACTAAACTCACATGATTATAAATACAAAAGTTCTATGCAAAATATTAGCAAACCAAATCCAGTAATACATAAAAAGGATAATTCTTCATGATCAAGTTGAGTTTATCTCAGGAATACAAGGTTGATTTAACATTAGAGAGTCAAAGTAATTTGCTACAGTAACAGATTAAAGGAAAACAATGTGTGATTATCTCGATGGATTCTGAAAGTATTCTTGATAAATTTCATGGTTAATAACTCTGAGCAAACTCTAAAGAGAAGAGAATGTCCTAACCCATAAGTCAGTTATGTATCCAATACAGTGACAAACATCATCCTTAATGCAAAGTGTTGAAAACTTTCCCTTTAAAATTTAGAAACTAGATAAGGAAGCTCATTTTCATTTCTAATCAACATTGTACCAGATGTCCTAACCAATATAATAAGGCAAGGCAAGAAATAAAATGTCTAGGAATTGGGAACAAATGAACCAAAATGTCACTGTTCATAAATAAGGTTATGTATGTAAATAATCCATAAGACTCTACAGTTGAATTTTTACAAGAAGTTCAGCAAAGTAATCAATATATAAAGTTAATTATGTTTACATATGCCAGCAACAAACAGATAAAAGAGAGATACTAAATTACTTAAAAGATATTTAAAATAGTGCCAAAAATATGAAGTGCTCAGTGTAAATCTGAAAGACATTAAAGAAGACCTAAACCCATGGGAGATAAATTGTGTCCATGAAGTGGAAGACAGTAATTGCAAAGATGTCAATTCTCTCTAGATTTATCTAAAGAGTTAACATGCACACTATCAAATTCTCACATACGGCTGGAACCTCAGACCCTGTGTTGGCCTTCAACTCTTTCCAGTCTTCCTTGACCTTCTCTCTAGCACTCTTTCCAAATAAGCAATCTTAAATATCTTTCAAGGACTGCCTCTCCGTCACAAACAAATTTCCTTTCCTTTCCATCATCTCTCAGCCTTTATCATGGCCACCATGCCTCTGCCTGTCAAAGTGACCATTGGCCCTGGCCAGGTGGAGTGATGAAGCCAAGAGCTTTTGACTTAGAAGTGGTTGCCTTTAAAGCTACGAGAAAGAAGGGTCTTGCAGGAAAATGGTGCAGAAATAGGACAAGGAGAGAAGAATAAAGGTGGTTTGGGTGCTGAACTCCTTCCCCTCCTCCAGCTCTGAGTAATAATGTTCAACCACTGGTTTACATGAAGGAGGAGAGGCCAGCTGAGGTGGAGAGACGACAACTCTGTGGTAGACTGTTTGCAAAGATGGTGGCAAAGGGTCCTTCCATCACTAGGTACATACTCCTTGGTAATGTAACTTTGCTCTCAGTTTATTTCCCTTGAATCTGGGCTGTTGGTGGGACATGCTGTACCCAAATAGCATGCAGAAATGATTTTGCATGACTTCGACTCTAGGTGCCAAGAGGCCTTGCAGCAACCATGCCTGCTTTCTTAGAAGGCTGCTCTCACCATGAGAAGGAGCCTGGACTAAACTCCCTGAGGCTGGATGAGAAACCACAAGCAGATAAAGACCCTGCCAACAGCTGACACCTCTGGCCAGATATGCGAGGGAGGCCATCTGGGGCCATACAGGCCCTTTGTTTTTTCCTTCCACTTTTTTTATTTTTTAGAAGATATTTCGATTACATAAATGTTACAGAGAATATATAAGGGATTCCCATATGCCCTGCTCCCCACACCTCCCACATTTTCCCACATTTTCCCACATTAGCAACATCTTCCATCAGTGTGGAACATTTATTGCGATTGATAAACACATTTTGGAGCATTGTCACTAAGCATGGATTATAGTTTCCATTGTAGTTTACACTCTCTCCCATTCGACTCTGTAGGTTATGGCCGGATATTTAATGGCTTTTATCTCTCTTTGTAATGTCATTCAGATGATTCCCAAGTCCCGAAAATACCCCCCTATTACACCTATTTTTCCCTCTCTCTAACCCCAGAACATCCATGGGTCACTGCCTCCACAACAGTGATATTTCTTCCAATCACAATAAGTCTATAGCAGAATACTAGTAAGTTTATTTTAGTCCATCGTTCATTTCCCAATCCTGAAGACTCTGGGATGGCGATGTCCACTCCACCATTAATTGAGGGGGCCTTCGATCCCATACATATGATAGATGGGATTCTCTTGCTTGCAGTTGTAGGCACTCTCAGTTCCTTGGTATGTTGTTTGTCTATTATCTCCTCCCCGTTAGTTGTCCTGGGTGAGTCAATTGAACTGGAGAGTAGGTGTTGCAATTCTATTTAGATTCAGTGCTCAGCTGGCACATGGACGGCCCAAAGATTTAAGTCTCTTGGATGTACACCTACCAAGTCTAGTACTAATTATAGGTTCAAATACAAGGACGGAAGAGTCATGCATAGGGAAACCACTGCTGAGTCTAACTCAATCACTCTGGGGAGCATAAATACCAGATTAGGGCCCACTGGCAAGGGGCCAAATTCCTGAGCTGTCTGCCCTGACTATAGTGTCTGGATGTCTCCATATCCCTGAGGAGCTTTACTACTTGAGGTCGTATCTACTATGGCTGTCAATGAGATCCTGTTGAGATATGCCTAAGTGCTATCTCTGGGATGCCCTCCTGACTCACTTTGAATCCTCTTAGCCGTACAAATTCATTTGTCTTTAGCTTTTCCCTCTTTTGGTCAAGGTGTTTTTTTTGTTTGTTTGTTTTTTTCTAGATGCATTGCTTGTTGGTACTTGGTAGCAATCCCTCAGTGCCGGGGAGGCTTATTCCAGGGAGTCATATCCCACGCTGGGGGGAACTTATTGCTTTTATGTGCTGAGTTCGGCTTAGAGAGAGGCCACATTTGAGAAATAAGGAGGCTCCCTGTAGGTAACTCTTATGCACCCTACATCACTAGGTTAAGTTTCAATTTCAAGAGCAAAGGCTCATAAGCATAGTCATCAATATCAAGGGTCCTTCAATGGACCATCCTCCTTCATAAGTCATTGTCCTTGTACTTGGGGCATTCTTGTTGTTCCATTAGAGAATGTGGCAGAGCTCCCCCAGATGTTATTTGGTTATTGTGTGAATCTTCACCCACCATGACAATGCCCCATGAGCATTTGAACACATTTATATGCCTTATATGTATGCCCAGGTGAACTTCCTCCCATGTATCCCCCCTCACTGGTAACCTGCACCAATTATCCTCCCCTGTCACAGTTGTAACCCTTCTATGATCTACAACCTCTTAAAAAATGAAGCCAATAAAATAGCCACATACAATTAATAAGAAAATGAAATAGTAATGGTAGTTTTATACATAAGTAAAATACAGAAAAAATAAAAAGTAAAAATAGAATATTTTTTAAAAATTGGAATATTAAAAAATAATGAGAAAATATTTGAAGAAAAAAACTTTTTTTTTTTACATTTTGCCTTTCATCACTGTAAGACTGTTGCCCTATATGTACAGTGACATTTTCTTCCATTTATTCCCCCAGTGTCTTACTTTTTTTTTTTTCATTTTTTTTTTTCAAAGGAGCTTTAGGTCACAGTAAAGTCACGTACAGAATACAGGGGATTCCCATATACCCAATGTCCTCCCTCTTTTCCCCTTTCCCCCATCAATAACATTTTATATGTGGATGGTACATTTGCTACAATTGATGCAAAAATATTGAAACATAGCTACTAACCATCGTCAATGGTTCACATTATGGTTTACATTTTGGACCATATACTTTTATAAGATCTGATAAAATTTAACGTGGCCTGTATCCATCTTTGCAAGATCATGCAGAACACTTCCATCACCCCCAAAATGCCCCCTGTTCCATCTATTTTATTCCTCCCTCCCC